>JAURVB010002812.1:0-10661 GCA_033002965.1 Piper betle | reverse complement strand
TGGGACCGATTCAACTGAACCGATTTCTACTGATTCCGACTTCCTCAAACGATTCCTGACTCCGATTCATACAATCATGGTGATAAATAAGAGACGTGATTGAAAGGTTTAGAGTTTATATGGGAATTGAAAAGAATGGTCGGACATTCGTATTCTATGTTGAAGAATATAAAACACCAGGTACAAGCACGTCGATTATAATGATGGTATCGGATACGGGGAGCCATTGCGTTTGGTACGATGTATCCTACGTCCCACCCTCGTTTCCTTCATCAAAGCTACATAGGCAAATGAATCTGCCATTTGAAATGGCATTAATATTTTGCTCATATGAACATTTTTTTCACAGATGTATTCATATGACGATTGAGAAACGTTAACGTACAATCTCTTAGTTAGTTAATTATTTTGAAGGTGAATCAATCAATTTTGAGGGAAAAGTCGATATTTCAACTGGATTGAACTCATTATCGCATGAATTGTTGATGATGATTGATATTATTCAAATAGATATTCGATTCTTTATTTACAGAGGGATTGGGTTTGATTTCCACTGTACGTCTACAGAATCACTTACATCTTTAAATAATAAAACACCACCCATTTTACTTTTTAAAACAGACACCTTATTGGCTTGGAGATGTATGATCCATTTTCAAAAATTCAAATGGTATGATATTTATCATTCCAAGAGTAATGACTTTACCATTTATTACATAACGATTATCGATTTTCACCAAAACAGCTGAATTGCCACGAACAAGTTGTTATTCAACACGAACAAAAGCGATGCATACATCGCAAAATTTAATGGAAGTCACAACATAAAAATTAGCAATCGTTATTACAAAACGCAAAAAATGAGAACCCTTATTTATTGTTAATTACCCAACCACACAAAATAGTTTTTTTGTCTTTAAATTGTCACAATGAGCTGTTCCTAAAATACACACGTTACCATTGCTCCAACATGAAGGATTGTCAATGATTATGTTTACCAATTTATTTTTAGCCCACCTATATTTCATCGTCCGGTTTGGCTCTGCCGATTGACCTTAACTCGAGACAATGTTTGGAGTTGAACCGACTTGAACTTGACTCTAATCGAGCTGAGTTTGAGCAAGGTCGTGTCTCAACCAGACTGGACCTTGCCATAACCTAACTCACTCCTGATAAAAAAATATAATAACATAGATCTTATATGTGCATATACATATATATACATATATACATATACATATATACACACACACACAAAATATATAATAACAAAGCAGTGAGATAGCTGAAATAGTAATTATTCACAGTTGACGACCTCAAGGTCTGGTCTACACCTCCATTGACCTTACTTTAAGCTGAGGTGACTCTTGATTTTTACCCGAGCTGGTTTTAAGCTCGCTAAATGAGTGGGTTTGAGCTCGAAAAATTCTGCAGCCAAACATGTAAGGATATTCGAGTCGAACTCAGCAAGTATATCTTCAAAACTCATTCGATCATATGAAGCTGAATGTCTTGAATCAATAACTGAGCCGAAGCCTAAGACAACACGTTGAGCTTCCGCTCCACCTGCTATTTAGCAACCTCAATCATGACAAAGCTACCAAATTGCAGGTTCCATGATAGACAACAAAAGAAAACAGAATCCCTGCCAAATCAACATCATTCGTGAAAAGAAAAGAGAAAGAACTCACAACATCTAAAAAGAAAATAGAACCGCCAAATCGCAACATTTAACCGTGATAAAGAGCAAGACTTGAGAACTCAGCAACAATCTGTACAATAAATGTTGCTTTGCAAATAGTATTCTCACAATGCACCCAATTGGCTCTCTGTGAACCCGAATCATAATGTTAAGAGTCATCTAATTAAGTCTAACAACCTGAATCTAACCCACAAACCGAATCATAATGTTAGTGAGCCATCTAATTAGCCTTATCAAACCTGAACCTAACTCTACAGAGTGTCCCTAAAAGTACAATAAGGGTCGGGTCACTAAATCTCACTCAGAGAGTGTCCGTAAGGGTCACTGAATCTAACTCACAAAGTGTCCCTAAAAGTACAATAAGGGTCACAATGTCAAATCATAGATAATATAAATATTTAATAAAATATACGCACATTACTTTCATTCAAGTATATAATTCATTTATGTATTGAGTTTCAACTCAACTGTTGATTTATATTTTATTTATATATCTGAACTGGGTCTTGACTCATCTAATAATTCTCATTCACATTTAAATTGCAAAACTAGGTCTTGACCCTCATGATGTGCATATTTAACATTTAAACATATTTACAAAATAGAATTCACATCATGTCATTGACATCTGTAAAATCCGTGACTAGAGTCAAAGTTTTGTATTAGCAAACCAGTTGGTTTGAGTCGAGTCAATTTCATGAATCACGTGCTGAGTTGAGGCCAGCCGTGAGTTATGAGCGATGAGGGTTAAGTGTACATGAGTATATAATAAGAACGATAGAAAGATAATGAAAAATAAGTTATTAAAGTATATAACAGTATATAATAATTTATATATATATATTTGATTGTAGATTTATTTTTAGGTCGAATGATGTATTAGGATGTGTTATAGGGCAATTTGGGTGGGTAATTAGTTATAGAACATGTCATTGTGATGTTACGGTATTATATTTTATGGGATTTTTCCTATTTTTCTAGATTTTTTAAAGGATTTATTACTGAGTTCGTTATTATTTTTGACTTGAGTTGGAGTCAAGTCAAATTTATTCACAAAATTGCACACCGACTCTATTTTACCCCACCATCGACCGCCCCTATTTTTCCCTTTTTCCAGCAAGCCACAACCTCCGCCAACCTTGTCGACATCATAAGCCCGTCGAGCTCACTAAGCCGACGTTATCGGTACCCCATACCACCGTCATCCCGCCAAAACGCTAGTGGCCGCTGCCAACAACAGTTGTTGGAAAGCCACATGGACCCATCAAAAAATTAGATTCGTTGGAATTCACCAAATCTTCTGCCGAACTCATCCAGTCGAACCTGATCGAGCTTTGGGCACTGCTGAGTGCTGAATTCAAGCTCCGAGACATGGACAAAACCCTAATTGTTGCCGATTACCGATGACACAAGTTCCTTTTGATTTAATTATTTAAAATTGATAATTATTAGCACAACATGCTATGATTGCTATGATTGATTGTTTGACGTGATGAATGTCTGATAGTGGATTAAGTGATATTTGTATGATTTGAGTTATGCTTAATGAATGCTAATTACCTAATTAAATAAATTAAATCTAAGCATGCTAATTGACTGCAGTATAATTTAGAAAAATATAATAAAATCGATGTGAATAAAATGAGTTAGGGACATTTTTATTATGATGAGGATTGTTGATTATTTAATGGGTGATGAGTGTATTGTGAGTATGATAGATTATTTTGTTGATAGACTATTTTATTAATTTTTAATCTCTATAACTATATGTTTTTATCTAAAACGAGCTACTTTCGAGCTTGTGAACGAACTAGTTTCGAGCTTATAAACAAACTGGTTTTGAGCTATTTAAAATTTAATAGTTGAAATGTATTCAAGCTCGAGTTGAGCTAGAACAGTATTAGAAATATTCTAGTCGATCTCGAGTCGAGTTCAATCTCAAGCTGAGCTCCCAAACTTGTTTGATATCGAGTCAAATTAAAACAAACTTGAAACTATTCAAGTCGAGTTCGAGCATAAAGTGAGCTCAGTGATGAAAAAATTGGTCGATTCCACTCGGAATCGGCTGATTTAACTCGGATAGTAAGCAATCTGATCCAAAAACCTCGTGAATCGATTTTTTATAAAACGGCCGCCGAATCGGCCGATTCACCCTGATTCAAGGCAGATTCAGAATTGGGGTAAATTGGGAAGAATCAATTTTTATGGGTTAATAACTAAAATACCCTAGGTATGATAATAAATAAATTATTTATGTATAGGTAAAAGTGGAATCAAAATTAAAAAAACCTAAAATCTACCCCTCGCCCCTCCCTTCGCCAGTCCACCGTCCCTTGCGTCCGCCCTCCCTCTGCCTCTGCTACTGCCCCTTCCCTCCAACCTTGCCCCTCCAACCTTTGCCGCCACCCCTTGCCTCCACCTGTTTGTCGTCGCCTCTTCCCTTTGGCCTCTGTTTGTACCTTTGCAATTTTTTTTTGAAAATTTTCATGCTTGCCTTTTTCTGTTTGTTCTAATTTGGTACAAATTTTATGTTGTGCAAATTTGGTGTTTGTTCCTAGATGTTGTTTATTGATGTGGGTATTGATGATGAATTTGGTGCTCATTTATTTTTGATATTTAGCTATTGTTTTTTATTACAAATTGTATGCTTTGAAAATTTTTTGTTTGTTGTAGGGTATGATTTTTGCTAGTCTTTTGGCATTGTTGATGGTTGATTACTATAATTTATGATCTCAAGTATGAATGTCGTTGTTGGAACAAATTCGACCTTGTATACATTTTGTTTGAAATGTTGATGGTTAATGGTTGATTTGTTGATGAATTTGTTGATTTGTGATGAATTTGTTGATGGTTGATTACTATAATTTATGATCTCAATTATCAATGGTCGGTATTTTGTTCCTAGTTGTGTATGATTCTTTGACGCAATGGGCTGTTTGATCAATATATTATAAATTTTATCTGGGTTTGTGTTCTTTTAGTTGTCTCAAAGCGTAGGATTGTATTGCTTGCTTGTGAACTGTTTGAATTTTTTCAATGGGGAGAGCCAGCTTTGCTTATTTGAGCATGCTTTGTTATGGAATAAATTGTCCAAATTTTATTGGTGATTAAGTTTTTGTATATTTCTAATTTGATGTTGTTTCTTCATTTGCACTTGGTGGAAAATGTCACTCGGATGCTCTTTAGGTTGTGGATTCTCGACCACCACTTTTGGTTTGAAATGTTAATAGTTGATGGTTGATTTGTTGATGAATTTGTTGATTTATGATGAATTTATTAATTTAATTTATGATCTCGCGTTATCCTTCCGTTTTGTCCACGTTCTTTATATAACCGATTTGAACCTATTCAACTGAAATTTAAACTGATTCTAACGTTTTTATATAACCGATTTGAACCTATTCAACTGAAATTTAAACTGATTCCATCTCAATTCAGTAACTCTCTCAAAAATTAATTTTAATTCTAATTTTTATAACTATAGGTGAACTTGATTCGCTGGGTCGTTTACCACCTCATGGTTGAGCCTCTTAAATTCCATGCCCCAATTTCCCCAACTAGTTTCATTTACATGCTCGGCGTATGTGCACTCTATCCCCCTTACCTAAACCCTTAACTGTAGCCACTCATTATTCTAATATTTATGTCACATCTCCAACTAGGGGTGCTAACCTATTCAACTGAAATTTAAACTGATTCCATCTAATTCAGTAACTCTCTCAAAAATTAATTTTGATTCCAATTTTAATTCTAATTTTTATAACTATAGGTGAACTTGATTCGCTGGGTCGTTTACCACCTCATGGTTGAGCTCTTAAATTCCATGCCCCAATTTCCCCAACTAGTTTCATTTACATGCTCGGCGTACGTGCACTCTATCCCCCTTACCTAAACCCTTAACTGTAGCCACTCATTATTCTAATATTTATGTCACATCTCCAACTAGGGGTGCTAATTGAGCAAGCGAACTGAACTCAACATGTATTCGAACTCGACTTCCAATGTGGTTTGAACCCACAACCTTAAAGTCATTAAGGTAAATACTTACCATCTCAACTATCTTGCTTCTTTGTTATTATATTTCATATATATATATATATATATATATATATATATATAATATAAAGACTATATTATTATATTATTTTATCGAGTCGAGTTTAAGTCGAGTTCGATTTACAACCGAGTCGAGTCGAGTCGAGTCGAACACGACCTTGCTCAAGCTCGGCTCGTAAGATTCGAGTTTCGAGTCGAGCATTTAAATGTCGAGTTTCGAGTCGAGTCAAACCGAGCCGAACGCTAAATGCTCACGAACTGGCTCGCTCAATTAGCAACCCTATCTCCAACTAATCCAGAATATGTCCATGCATCTCTCTTCTCCACCAGCTGTTTCTTCTTCCATTCTTCTTCTCCAATGAGGTACATTATTAGAATAATAATTTCCAACCGTAAGATCTGGCTTTACTTAATTAATTAATTAATCACTTACAAATCTCACAATAATTAATTATCAAACCTTCTTCTCTGGAGTACTAAATGTGAAAAATAAGTCAATTAATCACTTATTGTCTATTATATAAAATGATAATAAAAATAAATTGGCATATTTTCGTATATTATGATAACTTTTTTATATTATGTTATTGTCGTTATCATTATATACTTTGATATATATAACTTTTCATAATTTATCCATGCAGCTTAGCCTCAACTTAGTCACGTATTTTAAAAATAATTTGGATCAAATTAATAGTTAAACTGACCGATTTACTAATATAAAATCTTTACTCGGATAATGGGTTTTATACATTCTATCTAACCGATAGATTATACTACTTAACTATTTTAGAAAAAAATCATATATATATAATGATAATAATAATATTCCTAAACTCAATTTGTCTACTGAATATCTTTTATTAAAAAATTAAAATAAAATGTTAAAAATTCAACTTACTCCAAAAAAGGATTTCAAATTTTGTAATTTAAAATTGCAAATTTCGATAAAAATGGGTTACCTAAATAGGGTGGGAACATATTAAACATATACAAAATAAAAATTAATTACCACATATTAATTTGTTTTATTTTTTTTGTGCACGTATTTTAAAAATAATTTGGCTCAAATTAATAGTTAAACTGTCCGATTTACTAATATAAAATCTTTACTCGGATAATGGGTTTTATACATTCTATCTAACCAATAGATTATACTACTTAACTATCTTAGAAAAGAAATCATATATATATATAATGATAATAATAATATTCCTAAACTCAATTTGTCTACTGAATATCTTTTATTAAAAATTAAAATAAAATGTTAAAAATTCAACTTACTCAAAAAGGATTTCAAATTTTGTAATTTAAAATTGCAAATTTCGATAAAAATGGGTTACCTAAATAGGGTGGGAACATATTAAACATATACATAATAAAAATTAATTAACACATATTAATTTGTTTTATTTTTTTTCGTGCTTTTATTATATGCAAAATTTTACACGTAGCATTCAAAGTTGTGTGCATTTGATATCTGCATTTTGGTGTGTTTCGCGGTTCTGTACAAGGATGTATGTTTAAAAGTCTTTTTTATTTTATTTTGCCACCTAATAAATATATATATATTGACAGCCGTACATCCACTATACTTACTTGCAAAATAATTAGTTTACGAGTTTTTTTTAAAAAAAGAAGCATGAGAATTGACGTGAGCTCCTATAAATATTTCCAAATTAAAACCTTTTTATAATCAGTTACAAAAGATTTGCAATTAATTTCACATATTGCAGTTATGAGAAATATAAATGGGTAGAGGTCAGATGAATTTATGTAACTAATCTAATACATAATTACAAATTATTTTCAATCCCCTCAAAGGCCCAGCTACACGATGGACCCGTACTAACCCAAAACGGGGCTGGTTCACACCTACCCCACTTACGGTTTCTCTGGGTCAAATGCTCGTAGGGTCCCGTTCCAGTTGCCTATTGAGTATCTTGGAAAACGGCCCCGAGGATATTTAGATTTTAATTCACATGTTTCAACTATTCTGCACATCTTCTCCCACCAAATATTTTAATGATTGAACTCTTGAACACCCCTTCTAACATAGTTGCTGGTTTCCAACGTCTAGAGCTGAGATCAATGCAAGATATCTACACAAGTTTCCAAAAGTTGGTGATTGAACTCTTGAACTCTTGACCACCACTTTGTGCTCAGTTTATATCTACACTAGTTTGTTCAAATTTGGTTCATTATCAATATTATATATTTCGATCCAAGATCAAGCCAAATGTTCTTTTACTTAAGTTTAGTTTGCATTTAATTAAATTTTGAGTCAAATTAAGTCAAATAATTTAACGGTTTTATTGAATTCAAAGTTATATTTTATGGTAAGATATTATTAACACACATACATAAATGTGTGTGTATATATATATATATATATATATACGGCCGTTGCAATGTGCTACAGCCTTTTGCAACGCACGGCCCACAGGCCTCAAGTCTACAGCCCCACCCGCCGACCCGCCTAACTCATCCGACCCGCCTGCACACCCGAACCTGCCGCCTGCCCGATGCTGCCCGCCCGACCCTGCCTGCCGCCCTGCGACCAACCACCCCTGCCGTGGCTCCCCAGGCAAGCGCCGCCCACCCTACCCCGACCTTGCCCGCCGCCCTGCGACCAACCACCCCTGTCGTGGATCCCCGCGCAAGCGCCGCCCACCGACCCGACCCGCCGCCCTGCAACTGACCCCCCCCCGCCTGCACACCCGAACCTGCCGCCTGCCCGATGCTGCCCGCCCGACCCTGCCTGCCGCCCTGCGACCAACCACCCCTGGTGGCTCCCCGGCAAGCGCCGCCCACCCTACCCCGACCTTGCCCGCCGCCCTGCGACCAACCACCCCTGTCGTGGATCCCGACAAGCGCCGCCACCGACCCGGCCCGCCGCCCTGCAACTGACCCCCCCCCGCCGTGGCTCCCTCGGACGACGCTGCCCGCCCGACCCCACCCGTCGCCCTGTGACCGACCCCACCTCCCGCCGCGGCTTCCCTAGCAAGCGTCGCCATCCCAACCCCACCCGCGGCCCTGTGCCCGGCCCCCACCATGACCGACCAAGCCCACCACCCCGCCATGGCCCACCCGCCCGCCCCAAGCTGCGGCGACCCCCCTGGCTGCCCCCCCGCCGTGGCCCCCTAAGCCGCCTACCCCTCCGCCGCTGCCAGGCTTGGGTCGGACGGGTGGGCTGCGGCGAGGTGGTGGGGTGTCGGTCGCGTTGGGGGCTCGGGCGCAAGGCCGCGGATAGGGTCGGGCAGGTGGCACTTGCTAGGGAAGCCGCGGTGGGCGATGGTCGGTCGCAGGGCGGAGGGCGAGGTCGGGTGGGTGGCGCTGTCGGGCGGGCGGCGGGTTCGGGTGTGTGGGCGGGTTAGACAGGTGGGCTGGGTGGGGCTGTGGACTCTGAGGCCCATGGGCCGTGTACTACAAAAAGGCTGCAGCGCATTGCAGCATTATTATTATTATATATATATATATATATATATATATATATATATATATACATATATACTAAAATACTCTTAACATGGCTTTACTTGATTATACTCTTATAAGTAATAAGTCGTAGACGCTTAATACAAAGTAGTACCAAGTATTTACTAATAAGCAGTTGGTACATACTCCATGTATCAATTATTTGAAAGTAACTAGTTATTAACTAATATCAAATAAGTTAAATTAATACTTTTATTTAAGTAATTGTTGACGGTATAAAAGTTACTAACTTACATGAACAACTTAACATTAAATTAGATATTGTATGAACTTAGTATTTTATTGAGCTCAAATACATCAAGTTCGAATGAGACGAGTCAAATGCTCCTTAGTTCAAGTTTTATTTACAACTGAATGAGTTATCTGTTTCAAGCTAAGTATTTTTTATAAGTCGAAAATTAATGAGTACGAATTTAAATAGAATTGAGCTACATGTAAATGCTTATGAATTAGCTTGGCTTGTTTATACAAGTATGAATAAATAAAAATTTGATATATAATGTAATGACCGAGCTTAAGTATAAACTAATTGGTTTAAGTCATTCATTAATGAAGTTGAAGTTCAATATGCACATCTCCATTAATATACTAAATCTTATCCTGTGAGGTTTGATATGGTCATGAATCGACTCTAATATTAATTGTAATGATTTATTAAATTGATGAGCCAAAGTCATTCTTTCAACTATGATTTATCAAATTTAAATTTAATAGACACGACTCTATTAATACATTAGATATTACCTCAAGGTATTGGATACAAGACTAAATTAGAGGCTATTACATATACCAATACCTCTTTAGCCCTAATCTTCCTCTATTTAACTAGGTTTATTTCCATGTTAAATATCAACAAAAATGAGCATTTTACTAAAAGGTAGAGAATATTTTTTTATATTATATATGGCGGGAAATCAAGCCTGACTTACCAGAAAAGGGGGAAAATATAAATTAACTAAAATGCCCTCACTTAAATAAAAAATAGATTTAATTTTTTTTAAAAGGCTAGCCAGGTTGTCGACAAACTAATAACCTCAAGACCAAATTGTCATGGACTAACGAAGTAAGATCTAGTCGTCTTTGGCCTTAGAAAGACCAAACTTGGCCACCCCCGACCCAACGTGGCTAGATTTGGCTACCCTAGATCTGGCCACCCCCATGATCTAAAGAGGCCATCTAGAAGCACCAGATGTGGCTACCTATGGCCCCTAAACGATCTCCTTCAAGTTTGTTAGTTCTCTGCTGAAGGCCATCAACTATTTTTTTATTTTTAAATTTAAATTAAATGAAGTTAAGTTAATTCATTTTTTAACCCATAATTAAATAACAAGGTAGTCTCTCATTATCAAATTTTTTCTTATTTTTTGTTAATTAGGTCTGATTTTCATACAACTTGGTAATATAA
>JAURVB010002810.1:0-21007 GCA_033002965.1 Piper betle | reverse complement strand
AAACCCACAACCTTTGAAGACATCAACTTGAACTAACTTACCATCTCAACTATCTCACTTTTTTGTGTTATTATATTGTGTGTGTGTATGTATATACATATATATAAGATATAATATAAAAACTATAGTTATTCTCTATTATTTTCTGTTGAGGTCGGGGTTCGGAGGTCGAGCTACGAGGAAAGGAGTTCGAGTTATAACTGAGTCGAGTTCGAGTCCAAGCTACGAGTGGAGTTCGAGTTATAACCGAGTCGAGGTTGAGTCGAACACGACCTTGCTCAAGCTCAGCTCGTAGATCGAGTTCGGTCGAGTTTGAGTTTGAACATTTAAATATCGAGTTTCGAGTCGAGTCAAGCCCGAGTCGAACGCTAAAATACTCACGAACTGGCTCGCTCAATTAGCAACCCTAGGTGAGCTTGTCATCAACTTTGTTGTCATCCTCCAGATGTCAAATTTTTGAGGATCGTTTGCGGCAGGCTGTTCCCAGTGCAATGATATCGAAGCCTTCTTTGGATAGTTTCCCCTACTACTTAAAGGGAATGTTTTCGTGTATTGAAAATTGAATTTTATTGAATAAAGAAACACGTGAAAGCAATTCAGTCTCTTTCAGTATAAAGTGATCCTTGGGTTTATTATGTCAAAAATTTGTAATGATAAATAAAAAGGCAGTGACGTGGAAGATGGTTCGATTTTCATAGTAAATTTTACGGCTTGAGCCTGTCACCCAAGTTTATGTTGTGTTTTAACCTGGTTTTTATTGAACTGATGCATACAGTCAGAACACAAAGAATATGTTGGTAAATTATACGTGCATACACCTGAAATGCCGGGGGAGTTATCTACTGTGAGCCCTCGGATTTTGCTCTCACTCCTGCAGGTACGAGCGCCATGTTCTTTTGATGGATTATATTTTTCTATTTGGATTGTCATGATATTTACCTCGTTCATTATGTAGGCTCGAAAATTTATCAGGAAACATTGGTAAAGGCGCTTGCGAAACACTATGGTGTGAAGGTGCTCATTGTTGATTCCCTCTCTGTGACTGGTGTAAGCCTCGATTTACTTTATATGTATTCAATTATTTATCAGGAAACCTAGGTAAATGCTCGTGGGATGCTCATTTTTGTTTTTACTTTTTAGTGAAATGAGAAACCGGAGTGGAAATTATCATGAAACAGAACTAGGAATACCAGTGTATATATATACATCTATGTATGTATGTATCTATCTATTTATCTATCTATCTATATATATATATACCTATATATGCATGAAAAATTAATGGCTACGTGAAGATACAAAGCTGTGGTGAAAGTTGAGTTATTGAATTTCCGTTTGCTAATGATGACAACCGAAGGTATTTGGGCCTTTTGGATATTTTTTCTTCGTTTGTTATTTCATTTTAATGTTTACTTCTCCTCTAGGAACAAGCTTCTAAGGACTCAGAAGCTTCGGAAGACAAACAAAACACCGATAATGGACTGTATGTATTCAGTGCTGCCATTCTTGAGGCGGTGGAGGTTATAATCGCGCCATTCAATAGCCAAACTTTAAAGCAGGCACTATTTTATCATCTTCGTTTTTGTTTACTATTAAATTTGATATTTTTGTTTCTAAATTATCACTAATTTTTCCTGTAACTTGTTTCAACGTTAGTTTTCCAGGAGATGGAGTGAAATATGTTGGTCCACTGCAGTCTTCAGGCATTCCGACATCTTTGGGTTCTCGGAGGTTATTCTTTTAATCATCACTTCATGTTGGAAAAGTTCATTGATTTTGTTTGTGTTTCCATATTTTCATTTTAAAGTTTCGTTATATGTCTAAGTATCTGTAAATGATGACCATGATCTTTGTTGGGTTTATGTCATATGTATTATCTGAATATATCTATTGGGATGAGGAGTTTTCTTTTAGTTTTTCTTTCTTTTATAAATTACTAATGAATTTTCAGGAGTCGATCTCTATTTAGCAATTTTAAATGGGTCAATCTTGACAAACCAAAAAGCAGTGGACTAGTATAAAGATGCATTTCGAAAACTTTGATCACAATCTACGTCGTGTCAGTCAAGCTGGGGTCGTGTCATGAATTTGGATCATTTATTGAATGTTAGTAGCACATTGATTTTTGGCAAAGCAAGCTGGCAAGTTGGTCAGATGCCCTTCTTGGCACAATTATTTAAGTGATTATGTCAACTGATTGGTCTGTGGTGGTATACCAGAGGCCAAAGTAATGGATTTCGAGGAAAAGTCATACTCAGACTTTCGCAGATAATGGAGCCTCAAAAGTTGGAGTAGGTTTGACAAATATATTCCAGGCGGTAATGATCTTGGTGGTAGATGTGAAGAAGAGTACGGTTTTTACCTACGTATGGAACTAAGAAAAAATTGCATTTACGCCATATTTTTTGCAAGTTGTGATTTATTTCTACATTTTTGGTATACTGCGAGTTATTATAGTTTGATCCAGGCAATAAGTTTTTATTCAAAGCTGCAGCGGACTTGCTTCGTCCAGGCAATCGGAGCATTGAGCATGCTCATAAGCAGTCGGGTGTATGTGAACTTCTTGAGGTAATTCTTCTATATTAATAGTGGATAATGATACATAATGCCTTCCGTCTTGAATAATGTTTTTGTTTGGTCATATTATGGTTAATTTTAGCTTTTTAATGCTGTAGGTTGTTTGGGGAGAAAGCGAAAAATGCTCGTCGATATTGTTTATGAAGGATGTTGAAAAGTTAATATCTGGGAATGCTGATGCATATTCTGCTTTTAAGCATAAACTTGAGAGCTTGCCAGATGGAGTTGTTGTTATTGGATCACACGCACGAGGCTGGTCACACGCACAGCATAAACATGCAAGAAGGTTACATATTACTGCATGGTCTTCAGATCTTCTTATAGCAATTTTTGACTTCTTGGCTTTCCAGAGCATTATTTGCGAGAAAATATTCCAACTGCAGTCACAACCCGGGATTCCTTCCAAGTTTGGAAGCCTTCAAACAGCACTATTAAACTTAGTGTTCCCTGTATGAATGATTACTTCTCTCTTTTTTCTTGTTCTTTCTTGTTAATTTCATCTTGTGAAGAAGCGACTCTGTTTCCTACTTTTGAAGAGTAAATGTAGCTGCCTTGTTCTTTTGCAGGACAATTTTTTCGATTGCACGAAAGAACCAAAGAGCCTCCTGAAACAGTGAAGCAACTGGGTAGGCTATTTCCAAATAAAGTCTCTATACAACCACCTCAGGTTCTTGCTGTCAACAAATTTTGCTTTGGGATACTTCATTTTATCTCTGGCCCAAATGTGTATTCTTGTAGCTAATTATTTATCCATATAGCATGTTAATATCTTTTATGGGCCTTGGGTGAATTATGACAGGAAGAGGCTCTGCTTTCCCAACCTTGACAGCAAAGTCCAACATTGCCAGCATTCAAGGAGTGAGCGTTTTTGTTAACCTGATGGTTTCTACTACATGATAAGCTACTTTGTAATGATGAACTTCTTCTTCTTTTTCTACCTAATACCTAAATGGTGTTGGGGGGCATGGATCATAAAGTAGGATTTGTGCAATTACAAATGGCAAAATTTTAGATGGCCTGATGCCCTTCTTAATGCCTGCCTTCCTCCTTTATTGGGCTTGGGACCGGTAATGATGAACTTTTAATAACAAAGACTATGCTAATTTCATTTATCCCCGTTTTGTCTCTTCCTCCTGGTTTTGAATAGGACAAAATTTGATTGCAGTGATCTTGAAGCAGTCAGCGTAAAAGACCAAGCACTTACTAATGAAAGTAAGCAAATGCACATTTACTTATTAATTTACACTACTGCTGTTATATAAACCTAATAATACATGTCCAATTGTACAGATGCCGAAAAAGTAGTTGGTTGGGCTGTTAGTCATTACTTTATGAGTGGCGGCAGTCCCCTTTCAGCAGCAAATGACACTAAATTTACAATTTCTAAAGAAAGGTTTTTTCCCGTTGTTGCTGTTTGTTTCTGTATGGATGATGCAATGCTACAGATTTTTCTACGGATTGTTGTCTCTTAAGTAATATATAAATTTATGGCAGCATTATGCATGGTTTTGATATTCTGCAAAATTTCCAAATCGATAACGAAAGTACAAAGAAATCATTGAAGGTATTTCATCTGTCTCATCTCGATGATTAATGGGATGTATGCATATGTGCCTCCTAAATAATTTTTTAGTCTATTCGGAATTATTAGTGGAGAGTCAATTTAGATAGTTGGGTGATTTCAGGTTTGTTTTTAAGATGCACAACATAACCTCCATGAATGCCCATGAACGCTTTTCGTTTATGAAGACGAATGATTAGACACAATATTTTGTGATTTCTGATGTTTTAGTGCAATCAGCTGTTAATTTTCAAAGAATTCAGAACCATTTGTGTGTGAGTTAAAGGTTGTATTCTGATACTGAATTTTATATTTACGATGTACTTACGGAAAATGAATTTGAGAAGAAACTTCTTGATGATGCTATTCCCCCTAAACATATTGGAGTTACTTTTGATGATATTGGAGCTTTAGAGAATGTGAAAGAAACACAGAAGAAACTAGTAATGCTTCCATTGCAGAGACCAGAATTATTCTGCAAAGGACAGTTGTCAAATGTTTTAATTTGCCTTATTTTTTTCCTGTCTGTTGTCTCTTGCTTCACGTTTTCTTTCTTTTGTTTTTCCTGGCTGTTGTTTCTTGCTTCAAAGTCTTCTGTGTCATTAAAAGCTGAAGTAGTATCTTGAACAATATTTTAATGTGATTATGATACAATTTGTTTAATTTTTTTTGGTAATATCATATATTCCTTACAGCCTTTCAAGGGAATACTGCTTTTTGGTCCTCCGGGGACAGGCAAGACAATGCTGGCAAAGGCAGTTGCAACTGAGGCAGGTGCAAATTTTATCAGCATATCTATGCCAAGCATTGCCTCCAAGGTGTTGACTACTCTCGTGATAATCAACCTTTCTAATATTCTTCTTTCCAATGAGTATAAGTACCTTTTCAATTCATGCAGTGGTTCGGAGAAGGAGAGAAGTATGTTAAAGTCGCCTTTTCACTGACTAGTAAAATTGCTCCTAGTGTGATTTTTGTTGACGAGGTCAGTTTTAGTCTTTCGTATCTGTTCTGATTGAAGATGATGAGATGTCATTGTTATATTATTGTAAAAGGCTGTCAATGTTTGTGAAAATGAGACGTTTCTTGATAGTACTGTCGTTGTCTAAAAAGACTTGCGTAACAGGTTCGCAGAATGCTTGGAAAAGAGGAAATTTTGGTGAAAGTGAAGCAATGCGTAGAATGAAGAATGAGTTTATGATCAACTGGGGTGGTTTGCGGGCAAAAGACAAGGAGCGTGTTGTGGTTCATGCATCTAGAAATAGACCTTTTGATCTGGATGAGGCTGTGATAAGGAGACTTCCTCGAAGGCATGCTAAATGCTTGAGCTGCTATCCCGGTTTTGCAATTCTTCAGCACCGTGTTATGCCCTCATTCCTTCTTCATTGTCAAATTTTCTGACAGGTTTATGGTCGACTTGCCCAAGGCTGCAAATAGGTTAAACATTCTCAAAGTAAATATTAGTTAAGGGAAATTTGGCTCCAGATGTTGATTTTGATGTTGTGGCCAACATGACTGTTTGCTATTCTGGGAGCGATCTAAAGGCAATTGATTCATTTGTAGGTTAATTTATCATATTTTTTTCGGGGAATGGATTATCAGGACAGTGTTTTAAATTTCTGCAGAGCCTTTGTGCTGCTGCTGCAAATCGTCCCATTAGGGACTTGTTAGACAAGGAAAAGAAGGTTGGTGTTGTTAGGTTTTAATTTCTCAAATTACGGGACTTACTTTTTTACCAGTCTGTTGGTTCTTGTTGATTACATTCTTTTCGCTGCCATCTCATTATTGTTTATTGCTTTCAGGAGAGAGATTCAGTGCTGGCAGAAAACGGGTCATTGCCTCCTAATGATGGCAGTGATGATCTTCGACCACTAAGCATGGATGACCTGAGATACGCACATGATCAAGTATATAGTTTCTATTGATGAAGTTGATTATTCTTAGTACTTCTGCACTCTCGAGCATTTCTCTTTGTATTTTTTACAGACTCGTCATCATTCACCTAACCCCATTACATATGATTGGGATAAGGATATTGATGGTAGTAAAATGCTATAAAAAATGGGAAGAATAAGTTTTATATGGAATGGCTCAAGAGGCCTTAGCTGTCAATCTTGTAAAACTCAAGTCATTGAAAGTATGAAATTCACTAAGGAATTTTTTCCATCAAAGTTATAAATTTCCAGAATAGATTGTAATTTATTAAAAAGGTCTTTTGTTTTGCTAATTTTTGCTTACGAGTGATCAATAATTGAAATTATCTTGTTATTTTCTGGCTAAAGATCGAAAGTTAATTTGTATTTGTAGGTGCATTAAAGTTTCACTCTTTTTTCTAACATTCAAGATTTACTTATTTTTGTGTAGGTCGGGCCGAGCGTGACATCGGATTCTAACTATATGAAAGAGCTCACCCTCTGGAATGAAACACATGGCGAAGGCGGATCTAGAAAGGAGTCCTTAAGCTGCTCTATGTAACATAATGTCATTTGTGTTGTCCGGCAAATCACATCTTCCCCAAATCTTCAAAATTTTCCGGTGCATTTATGAAGGCCCATGCCAAGGTCTGCGGTTGGTACAGGTGGGTAATTTTATCACAATTCACCATGTAACACAAGTATATAGATAGAAAATATTTGAGTATGATGTTATCTGTATATGCTGATTACAAATGCAACAAGTATGTCAGTAACCTATAGTAAATTTGCCTGTATGCCTAGTTCTTTCCCCAGTTCCAATTTCTGTTGACTTGATTGTGATGTCCAATATTCTTATATGTACAGTGATTATTAATCCTGTAGATATGTGCTATTTTTTCTTTCAATTTTTTCATTAATTTAGAGAAGAGCTTTGTGATTGTTCTTTTAAAAATGTAACTTATTTTTCTCGATGATCTGATTGTCAATTTTAGAGTGTTTTTCTTTCTCGGGAAAGTGCGTGTTTGGTCTTTATGTTGATTTCTGATCAGTTTGTAATGGTATAATTTTAGTAAGACTATTTGTTATTCGAAAACATTTACTTCACTTCACATTGAAATTTTCAGACTTCAGCAGCTGATTCTGTGCAGCCTTTTCTCAAGAAACAAATATCTTCGTCGAAGACTCACATTTCCTAAAAGGTTTGTAGATAGTAACTGTGTGTCGACAAATATTGTTTCAACTGACGATGCGATACAAATAAAGTTAGTTGGAAGTGTAATAGGCGGGAAAGGGGCACAAATATAATTTTGGGGGGAAGATTTGAAGTATAAAAGTAAGGGTCGGATGTTAAAACAGGGGAGAAGAAATATTACTTTTTGTATCTGAAATTCAGTTCCATTCCATCTTTCCAATTTTATCAATTCATCATCCATTGTTCTTTGTTATCCATGGCGCCTGTAAAGAAATTCCAACAGGTGAATAAAGGAAAAGAGCTTGTAATTTCAGCTTCTGAAGAAGAAGCTACCACGATGCTCATATATGTTGTAATTGTTAATAATAACTAGCCGGGGACTTCGAAATTTTAATGTTTGATATCTAGGAGATGATGTGTATCTGAAATGCTGATAAGGGATGGTTGACTGCTTTATGTTTCGGTTTTCTTTTCCAATGCTTGAGTGATTTTAGTGCAGTTTAAATTAGAGCACTACTTTCTTGTTTTTTGCAGGTTTTTGTGGGAGAGAACTGAAGAAGTACGAACAGTAGTGATTGATATTCTTCCCGTCACAAGAAACAGGGAGCAGACCCCTACTTTTAAAGATAAAAATCCCACTTACGCCTGTTAGATAAAATGCAGAGCTTGACTGAAATATCAAATCAGATTAAAAAAAACTTTTCTTCCGTTTCTCAAATCTGATCATGGGAAGGCATGCAGAGAATGGGATGAAATCCTATACTAAGCCTCCTGCTGTCTTCTTTATCTGCTGTCTGCTTATTCATGACGCGATTAAGGTGCTTCATTGCTGTATACTTTAACCATTTATTAATTTCAACATCTTCTATCGTGACCAGTCAGTTTATCTAGTTCATAAGTTTCGGCCCCTATTATTATCTTTTTTAATATGTCGCAAGTTAGATGGTTGATAAATTGGTTCATACTTAATCATGTTTTTCTAATACATAAGTAAGATTTAACATCCATTGATATGATAAAATAGATATTCTTCTTTTTGTTACCCACTTACTTTTACATAGGGGTGTTAACGAGCAGAGCCGAGCCGAACAGAGATGTTTTTGAATTTGACTTGATTTTTATCAAATATGTTTGAGCTTGTTTGAATGTTTGATGAGTTTTAATATATTATGGGTCAAGCTGAGCTCGTCCAAAATTTATGGTATTTAGGTTTGGCTCGCTATATTTTCGAGCCGTGCTTGAGCTGAGCGAATGTTTGTGCTTGACTTGTATTCGATTTATATATAATCAAAATTTTCTTTCCAACACTATATAAGTTCAATGTGACTTCAATAGTATTGACTACCTGAGTATTTTTTGAGTTTGAACACATTGAGCTCAAGTTTTGAACCAAGCCGAGTCAAACATTCTTTAGCTCAAGTTTTGTTCGTTGTTTAACGAGCTATCTATTTCGAACCGAGTATTTTTTCGAGTATAAAATTAAAGAATATGAATTCAAGCAGACTCGAGCCGAACGCAAAATGCTTGCCAGTAGGTTTGACTTGCTTATATCCCACTCTTACCAAAAGAATTGAAGTTTAGGTTGCAAATTTTTTTATTATTAGTAGAAATTTAGAATTTGTAAGAGTATGCCCTTTTTAATATCACTCTCCTCCTTATTTAGATGTGGGACTAACAATGTGAGATACAAGCATTGGCGGAGTTATAATATTGATATTGAATTTTTAAAATTAAAAAGATTAATTGCCCAGACAAAATTTACATAATTTGAGCACTTGAAATATACAATTTGAATGCATTCAATAGGGTAAGGTAAATTGGGAAAATGGTTATTTTTAAATTCGGTGTGATAAAAGTTTGCTGCGTTTAATGTGCAAATTTGTGAGGGTTTTTTAAATTTAAAAAGGCCACTTTAATGTAGGACAGCCATTTGGTGAAGTAGTTAGCAACTTGTGGCCATTGTCTTGTAAATTACTGTAACAAGCAAAGCCACTGGTTTAAAACATTGTCGAATTGTGAGAACTACAGACCGAAACAGATGATTTTAGTTAGAGGAATTATTTGCCTTGTTGTGTATTCTTTTGGTATTTTTTCCCTTTCCTCATTATTAAACCGCCGCTGATTTGAAATTTTCTTTTTCATTATTTTGGTAAAAAGCTCTTTTTGCCAAATATTGTGATAAAGTTTGGGTGGCCTTATGCTTAAAAGAAGGGATATATGATTAAGTTTCTCTCTAACCGTCAATGTTCAGATAAATTTATACTCTATCTTTCTTAAAGGCTTTCTCGGTCAAAGAATAATGCAAGGGAAAAGAGTTTTTTACCAGGTGTGTTGGAAAAGTTTTTTGATATTACAAGACAGTGAAAAGACTTTATATAATTGCTTAAAAAAGAAATATATAAATTATCTTTAATACCCTTGAATGGGTTTGATTAATTTTTCTTTAAAAAAGAACCAAGACCATTGCTAGCCAAGGCTGGGAGGCGGCCAAGGTTGGTCTCCAGTCCAATATGGCTTGGGGCCTCTTTGCCAGAACTTGGCTGCTGCCAACAAGGTAAAGTTTATCTCAACTAGTGTAGGAAAATTTTCCAGAGTCAAATTCTAATTTGCTGTCATCTTTATGATTGGGCCGAGCCACATTTAATTAAAATTAAAAAAAATCTTTCTCCCCTTCGTAGTGGGTGGGTGGGTGGGGTGAGAGGGGGTGGGGGGAGGAGAGTCAGAGGCGACGCTAGGGTGGGCGGGGGAGGCGACGTAGGGGGACGGGGGCGATGGAGGGGGGACGGGGAACGGACAGCATCGGCGAGGGGTGGAGTGGGGCGGAAGGGGGAGGGGTTGACCGAGCAGGGAGGGGTTGACAAATGGGGGGCAATTTGATAATTATATGATAATATAAAAAACTTATTTTCTCTTTTTTAGTAAAAAGCTGAAAAAGAAAAAAACCATGGACACCCATTGATAGTTAATTCAATCAAATTAGAACATAGTTTCTATATTTTGTGTACTTGTCACGTATACTCATATTGGGCCCAAATTTAATGGTCAAAATTTGAACTTATCAAAAGTCTTTATCCTAAAAAGCAAATTCTTACCCGTAAGAAAAATAGTTTTTAAGCCATCAAATAAGTTAAAAAATGCTTTTCATATACACTCAATCTACTTATCTATTTATTAGGGTTTTTTTTGTTAGATGTCTCTCTAGTATCTTTAAAATATTTTTTCATTAACTTAAAAATTTTTTAAGAATTAATATTAAGTAAGATTTTATCTATTTTAAGGTAGCTAATTGAGTAAGTCAAGTTGAATTCAACTATGCCGGATCTCAACTCATATATTTAAAGTTTGAGTTGAGCTGAAGTAGGTTTGAGTCAAACACAAGAAAACTTGAATATTATTCATATATATTTTTGTATAATTTGAAATAAAATTAATTGTATAAGTTTAAATAGTTTAATTTAGATTCGATTATATGCTAAATAGTTTGTTCTAGAGCAAAATTATATTATCATATAAAACTATTATTATAATAATTGATTTTATTATGTTTATATATTTTATATAAATAATTATATAAAAAGTATATAAACTATCATATCTAATATAAATTATCAAGTTTTGGGACGAGTCAACAGAATTGAATAGAATTATAATTCAAAAGCGAATTCGAATTCAATCATTAGTCCCCCTAATTTTAAGTAAGTTTTAAAATTTTAAGCATAAATTTCGTCTCATTCTGTCTTTGTCTCAATCCTCCTCTGTTCGCCAAATTTTAAATTATTAAATTATTAATCTCTCCCTAAACTCTTTTGACTAATTAGGAGACGTAAACTTGGAGTCCCTTAAAAAAATAAAAAATAAAGAAAAAACTTAGAAGTCAACCCACTGAACAACGAAAAGACAAAAGAGAGTGGGTGTCGGGGGAATACCGTGGGTGGTTGGATTTGGAACCAAGCATATTAAAAACAAGAGGTTGGAAGATTCCACCCCGTTCTAGGCCCCGCCGGCGATCGGAGGACGACGAAGCCATGGAAGTGATGAAGCACGCCACCACCTTCCTCCTCCCTCCCGACTCCATCAACAACAACAACGACGGCGACGGCGGCTCCTCCAACCGCCCCTCCTGCGCCGTCATCGTCCTCAATCAGCGCCTCCCCGCTTCGCCCCTCTCCTCTGGCGCAGCGGTATTCCTTCCTTCCTTTCTTTTTGAATTGGTCGCTTCTATCGTTGTTGACTGGTTCTTTTGGTTTTTTTGTATTGCGCAGCTCGATTGCGGGTCTGTGCCGACGGCGGCGCCAATCGGCTTTTCGATGAGCTTCCGGCGATTCTGTCCCAGGAAGATCCGGCGGATGTTCGCCGCAGGTACGCTTTTCTTTCCTGTTTTTGGTTTGTACGGCTTTTTGTTTAGTTTGTGTTTGGAATTGGAAGTAGGCCATGGTTAATAGCCCTGCCATGTTTTCCGATCAATAAGGCTCGCTTACCCAAAAACATAAAGGGCTTAAGCTACGCCACATCATTGTATAGCTTTCTATATATGCACATGGGGGTACACCTATGCGCACGCATCATGTTTATCTATTTGTACTTTGTTTTATTGGCTCTCAATGTCTTTCATTTAGATGCATCTAGTTCTATTTGATAGAAAATCTTCTTCAGCTTACTAATTTTTACACCCGTGTGTCTAATTTAGATTTAGGCCAGATGTGATCAAAGGAGACATGGATTCAATTAGAAGTGAAGTTCGAGAATTTTATGCGGGTTTGGTAACTATGCCCTCTCTCTCTCTGTCTTTTTATTAGTTTGTTTTCTATCCTGAGGTAAAATTTTCATATTTCATAATTGATGAAAACCCTTTTTGGAATCTGTAGTTTTTTAAATGGGAAGCAAATTTAGTGGTAAAATGACAGAATGATGAGTAATTTAAGGGTACAAGAAAGAAGTAAAATTTTTGCAAATGTGTAAAACAACTCAAGTATAAGTTTATTCTCCAAATCAAGCAGTTTAACACTGATGCAGCGCACTATTATGCATTTTATATTTTAGGAGTTGTATATATTATTGTTTAGGTGTTACTTATAACTTTTGTAATTAATATTTAGGTTATTCGTGTAATTCCAATATAGGGCATTTTAGTATTTATTTGTATTGTGTACCTCTATAAATAGGGGACTTAGGCTTCTTGTAATAACATCTTTTGGAGGAATGAAATCTTGATTTTCTTATCTTCTTACATTAGATGGATTAGATTTCTATACTTTTCCTTAGGAGTAAATGTTAACTTGGATCCTTCCTAACCCATTTCAATCTATGTTAACATCTACCCCTAGGGCAATGCAAAGAAACCTAATCTTTCTATTGTAAGAAGATAAAAAAAAATCAAGATTTTATTTTTCCAAGAGTTGTTCTTACAAGATGCCTAATTAAGTCCCTCATTTATATAGTTACAAGAGACAATCAAATACTAAAACTCCATATACTAAAATTACAAGAATAACCTAAATATTAATTACAAAAGTTATTAGTGACTCCTATGCACTAATATATACAACTCCTACAATAAACTGCATAATAGATACTGCATCAAACACCTTATATATACAGCGAGAAAAGCAAGACCAACAGAATGATTACACCCATGAATATTTGTCACTGATTTTGTTAAATAATTGATTTTGGACTTTTAACAAGCGGTTCAAAATTATTGGAGGAATTGATCTCAATATGGGCCTATATGGCCAGTCCAAAATGTAGAGCATTGGTCTTAATTGCTGATGGCCGGGTTGTAGTAGATTTTAGTTAGATTAAAAATTGACATAACATCTGTCAATACGCTTCATCCGTGGCATGATTTTATTAATTGGGTAAGAATTGAATGCTTGGTGGATGGAACAAATTTTGGCTGTCATTGCAATGCTTGCAGTGAAATTAAGTCTGATGTGAAGCTTTTCTTTAAAGTGAATTATTTGAAGTAAATCACTAAAGTGATACTTAATAGTTCAATGGTCTTTTTTTTATTTGTGTGGTGGAATCAATATTGTTTTTCTTTTCAGTCTCCTGCTGTTTCTTTCTAACATGATTTATCTTTGTGTGTTAAAAGGGGACAAAAATAGTAGATGAATCACATGATCAAGACACCACCGATCTGCATAAGTGTGTGGCATATATTCGTGACTGTACTCCAGATTTGAACAAAACAAATGTACGCCATGTGACCATACTATTATAAATTCCTCTGTTGTGTGTGAGTTTATATTATTTGACTTTTGGTGGGTATTGAACTGGTTAACTCCATAGAAAAGTTTTCACTGGATGGCATGTGACTATTTCCAACCATGTTTAGAATTTTACATCACTGTTTGTTGATGAAATCATTAAAATGCAGCTGAAGATCCTTGTTGCTGGAGCTCTTGGAGGAAGGTTTGATCATGAGGCCGGGAATCTAAATGTTCTATATAAATTTCCAGATCTTAGGATTATTCTTTTATCGGAAGATTGTTTAATTCAACTCCTTCCCAAGAATTTCCATCATGAGATTCATGTTCAGTCAGCAATTGAAGGTCCACATTGTGGGCTAATTCCACTGGGCACAGCATCCGCAAAAACTACAACGACAGGATTGCAATGGGATCTAAGTAAGCATCTATCTTGCAGTGAAAATGTTAAAACAGACTGCCCTTATTTGTATCTTTTTAGACTAAACGACATTTTTTCTGACAGTTTTTTTTAAAATGCTCCTGATATTGTTTATGATTGAATTGAGTTTGTTCTTAAAGAAGTATATCTTACCTGTTTTCTATGCCTAACAACAGATGCTACGGAGATGAAATTTGGTGCTCTGATAAGCACTTCAAATATTGCAAGAGAAGAAAAGATTACTGTACAGTCGGACTCAGACATTGTTTGGACTATTTCTATTCGAAAGGCAACTTGAAGGGCGTTTTACACTTATTACCCTTCAAAACTTTCTCATTAATTGTTTCTTGTTATCAAAGGTACCACGATATTTGTAATAAACTCTGTGTAAGTATTAATCCATTCATGACTGTGGTTCATAATGATCGGGTATTCGCTTTGGTACCGAGGTGTTTAGGTTGGAAAACCACTCAAATATGTCCGACTCTTCAGGAGCCGTGGGGCTGCCTGCTAGCCAAGGTTGCTAAACCGCTGCCCCTGGTCAAGGGGGTAGCCATTACATCTGCCTAAACAATTGTTTTTGTTGTATGTTCTGGCCGAGATTGTCCGGATTTTTCTGCCCTTGGACACGGGCAGCAGCGATCTAGCCAAGGGCGGGGATCATTTACAGAGTTGTCTTTGGATTTGAGAAAGAACTGTTAGCTCGGTTTAGATTTTGTTTGCGTTGGTTTTGGCTTTACTATTTGTTTAGAATGGGTTAGGTTGTTAGTATTTCTTACACGGCAAAAAAAATGTAATCATTTGATTTATACAACACCTTGTTTGGTTCCTTCAAAAAAATATTCTACAGAAACTTTTACAACTTCTATGTAAAACATTTTTGCTGGAATATTTTAATATATTTTATATTGTCAGACACAAACAATAAAATTATTTTGTTGCTAAAATAATAATGGTCGTAAATAGAGCAACTAAACACCCCAGCTAAATTCTTCAAGGCTGATAATTTCAGCTTAAGCTGATATTAAGCAACCTAATTTTATATTTATGTATGAAGAACGTACATCTATAATTATTGAAGTTAAAGCGGATCAAAATCTAGACTTTTACCCCTCAATTTCTATTTTGGAAATTAGAAGCGTAACATTTTTTTGGAGCTTAATATATATATATGAACACCCTTATATTACAAAGGATTGAAAAATTACAATTTTTTGGTTTAAATAGGCGCCTAAATACATCTTAATTTAAGAGATGGAGAAAGATGAACATTTGAAAAAACATGGGAATACGGGTGTGCATCAGAAGGCGAGATCGCAAGATATAATTGAGTACGTGCCGTGGATGATGGTTCATGGTATAATATCATAGTTTGTCTATCGTGCCGTTCCTTATAAATAATCACCATCATTCTTCTTAAATAGATAATCCAACACTAATATATCTCGTCTGCTCCTTCTCTCACTCTTCACAAGAGCTTTCTTCATCCTCCAAGAGTAGAGATCATGGCGACGATCCCAATCCCATCTCGCCAACTCTTCATCGACGGTAAATGGAAGGAGCCTGTTCTGCGCCATCGCATCCCCATTATCAATCCCAGCACTGAAGAGATCATCGGTTCCACTGATCTCTCGATCTCATCCTTCTTTTCTTTGCCCACTGATTAATGGTCTTAATTGGCAATAGTGAATGTATATCACATGTGATCTCATATCCATTTGTGAGAAGTTGTGTTGGTTCGTTCATGTTGTCTTTGCAGGATATATTAGGGTGGGTGCGCGGAAAATATCGAGCGGGTCAGATTTGTCCTTGGCCAGATCCAACACTTTTTAATTTTTTTATTTAAAAAAATATATTGTGGTATTGTTTGGTTAATTTTTTAAACCTAACCCTACTTCCATTTATCTTTAAATACGATTTTTTTAACCCAAACACGGAGTAATTAAGTCATTATGGAAAAACACCCTTGAATTGTGAATAACATATAAGGCACCCTTGAATCGTGAATTGTATATTAAGTTACTCTTTAATTGTAAACTTTTATTCTAAAATTATGGATAAATTATTTTAATAAAATTTAAAAAGTATTTATCATTAACATTTTATTAAATATGGGTTAAATAACGTGATTTAGAATCTTTGAAAATTTCAAATTAAAAAATCGTGTATGGATTAAAATACTACAAAAGCCTCAACTATACTAGACTTCAAAAGGGAGATATGTTATATCTAATGCGACCAAATGATATGATACATTATTTAAAACTAATATAATATTTTAAGGACAATTTTCAATACATGAAGTGGTGAATATGCTATTTTCATATAGGTCAAAAGTAGATAGGAGTAAGATAACTCACCTTTGCTAGTACTTGTTTATGATTGATATTTGTTTGAATTAAAATCCTCATTGAAATTATTTTGTTCAGAACTTTGAATCAAACAGTCAAACCCGGTTGGTTAAAGGCCATTGATTATTAATGAGTTCAAAATTTAAATCAACTGATTAATTAGTTCAATGAGCCTTATATCATAAGCAATAGCTATATATAGCTTATATAAAATATATTTTTTGTTTTTAGCAATATGTAATAAGTCGTATGATTCAAAATCTATATAAATAATTAAAAATAAACAACAAGAATATGAATAAAATTTTAACTCAATCTATTATTTTTAACTTTTCATCTTAATTATCACACTAATTTTAAATAAAAATTAATTTTAAAAATATCTTTAAACTAGTGAATGTTTTAAAAATTCAAAAGCTATATTGATGATAGAAATATATAAAAATTTATCAACATCCTTCTTATGCACTTAACTTACCATACACATAAGCTTTATGATATAAGAACTACTATAATAAATTAAAATATTTGTAATGGATATGAATTTTATTATTATAAAATTCACTAAAATAAAAAAATTCAAATTAGATATACAGTTCTCGTATGGTCGCCTTATTCCCCTCTCCCTTTTTTCATCTGCTGCCTTCCCACTTCGCCGACGCAGCCACTGTGTCTCTCCAACCATCGTGCCATGCTCCCTTCGCTCGCACGTCGTGCTGCAGCTGCTGCCTCCTCCGCGCATGACTTCTTTCCGGACGGGATAAGTTAATCGATCTGGTTTAGAAAATTCTTTGGTGGTTTGTGCAGTTACCTTAGAATTGATATCCAGAAATTCTAGAGGCTGTGTTTCCCTGGGAATCGATTTCTGGCGGATTTGGTTTTGCAAGTCTTGCTCCCATGTTACCAGAATTCCGGGAATTGTGATTCCAGACATTGAAAATGAGCATCAATCATGAAAATTAGTTAGAAAACCTGAAAATTCGGTGAAAAATACCTCAAATTCAGGAAAATTCCGGTAGAAATCAGGAAGAAATTCCCGGATTACTCAGGTATATATTTGTTAGTTAATGTGAATGTTGATGTAATAGCTATATATCATTCAAATGTCGTCTGAGCTTTGGATTAATTTGCACACTCATCACTTGTGATGGCTTTCTTAAGGGTCATGTGTATGTGCATATGGCACCAAAATTATTACTTTATAAAATTTATATATATTTTTATTTTAACTAAAATTAAAATTTCTTTTAACTAAATTTCAACACATTTAAACACAACAAATTTAATATTTCGTTCGTACAATTTATTTTCTGATGCTATACCACTGCTCAATAACTTAGTATATTAACTCTATTACATAAATTGATTTCTAACTTTTAAATCATATAATGACATAAGTATGCAATTCTTATTGAATTGGCCCGAAAATAAATTTCTCTAATTGTTCTTTAAGGTGTTTTTTCTCTCAATTAGATCCTTTATCCATAGAATCTAGTATATAGGTTATACCCATTTATTTTGGCTCTTACGAAATCTGCATTTTTGCTGTATTTTTGCTACAGCCGACAAAAATTGTTGCTTAGTTTAAAACACCATGTTCGTCCTTCCTTCTCACCACCATCGAAGATTTCAACCACATGAAAACAAATGACATGTTTTCAAATTAGTGGTTAGTTTAATGCAAGGCATCTTACTTTATGGGTATCATATAATGAAACTTACTTTTTCATAATTAATCTCAATTTGATGAGGAACTTATTTAATTAGTTTATGACTCGTTTTGGGGTTGCCTTTATAAATTTTACCATATATTTTTGCACTAGATTTTGTTTATTGATTAAACGAAGTTTCCATGTTTGTTCTGGTGGTGTATAATTGTCATTCCTCATAGGTTGTGTGCCATGTTTATTTCTTTTATCATTTATTTGTTTATTGATTAATGATGATCATTACGAGCTACTGCCAAGCATGCAGGTTCCATCATTTAAAAAATTAATCACAAATTGTTGTTTAATTTAGCTACCTGAAATGCAGATAATAGAGAAAAAGTCTGAATTGGCTAAGCTAGAAGTGCTTGATTGCGGGAAGCCCATAGACGAAGCCTCATGGGATATGCTGTGTTTTCTTTTCATAGTCTTACTTCCATGAAATTTCCAAGAAGCCGAAATATTTTCCATATAAACATTTCCCATTTCAGGATGGTGTTGCTGGCTGTGTTGAGTATTATGCCGAACTAGCGGAAGCTTTCGATGGACAGCAAAAAGCTCCTGTTTCTCTTCCTCTACCGACATTTAGATGCTATGTGCGTGAAGAGCTAATCGGTGTTGTTGGCCTCATTAGTCCTTGGTATGTTTATGTGTTAATCTAGAAAAAACAGTTTCAAATTATTTAAAATGACCTAATTTAATAAAAAAATTATTTGTTAGGAACTATCCACTCTTGGTGGCGACATGGAAGGTTACTCCTTCCTTGGCTGCTGGATGTGCAACTATATTGATACCTTCTGAGCTCGCATCAATGTATGCCTTCACAGTCAAGCTTATGGACTCTTTTTCATTGTGGAATACTTAATGCTGTATCCTTTTTGTTTAGAACTTGCTTGGAGCTGGCTGAAATATGCAGGGAAGTTGGTCTGCCGCCTGGGTTTTGAATATTGTGATTGGCCTTGTGTCTGAAGCTGGAACTTCATTAGCATCTCATCCTCAAGTGGACAAGGTTGCATTTCCTAATCAAAATTCTGCTACTGGTTCAGTACTCTGTGTAAGCTATTATGTAGAGTTTAATCTTTTTGTTTGATAAATTATTGGTTTGGGTTTCTTAGATTTCATTTACGGGCAGTTTTGCTACTGGAAGCTCTGTTATGACTGCAGCAGCTACACTAATGAAGGTAAAAAAACAAAAAAAAAAGCTGTAAATCAGAAAGTTCACATTTTAATTATATGTTTTAGATTGTGTCTATCTATCCACCTTTTTTGGCCAACGCTAGCCTGTCACAAAGGAGTTTGGTGGGAAAAGTCCTATCATTGTGTTTGAAGAAGTGGATCTTGACAAAGGTGAAATTTTTTCCTCATAGCTAATATGAAGTTTCTTCTTGTATAAGGGTCTACATTTCTACCATGGATGCTGCAATGACAAGAGAAAGATATATGATGTTGTTTTGGAGGTATCATCTCATACATGTGATAGTTTTTTGTATGATGTTTACTGCCGCTGAATGGACTCTGTTTGGTTGCTTCTGGATAAATGGCCAAATCTGCGGTGCAACCTCTCGCCTTCTTTGGTAACCATGCACATCATCACCGCAATTGAGAATCACCGTATTTTTAAAAAATATGAACATATTTTTTTGTCTGAACCATAAATGTTTTTGTTAAAATCTCAGGAAAGCATAGCGGACGGATTCATCGGGAAACTTGTTTCATGGGCCAAAAATGTCGAAGTCTCAGATCCACTGGAAGAAGGTTGTGCGCAGGTACTGGTTGTTACGAACTTGACTTTCTTTATGCAAGAATTCACATTTCTAAAAGTTGATGATGCACATTGATTTTGATAATTTCAGTACAAAACGATATTAAAATTCCTTTCAAATGAAAAAGCTGAAGGTGCTACAATTGTTTATGGTGGTGTAGTCCCACAGGTAAATCATACGCTTTAACAGTTAAGACCTCTTGCACATAGCAAGCCATCCTAATTTCCCTTTTTTTTGTTTACTGGGATTTTGGAGAGTTTGCGACATAAGGGGGCATGCTGTCTTAATTGCAGAATGGTTAGGGGATTTTTCATGGAACCAACTATTGTATCTGACGTGAATACCTCCATGGAGATATGGACAGATGAGGTTTCGGACCCGTTCCGTGTGTTAAAACATTCAGAACTGGAGAGGAAGCCATTGAACTTGCAAATGATTCTAGGTAATACTCCCATCACAACAATAGCTTTGTTCTCAATTTGCAGAACTATCCACCTGTAATTCATGCTCTTTCTGCAGGTATGGTTTAGCTGGTGCTCTGCTATCAAAACATTTGGAGCGATGTGAACGGGTATCTGAGGTATTCCCCATTTTAACTTAGAAAAGCTGTTTGTTTGCCCACGTATCATGAATTTATTGAATGTGGATAAATCTTGCATCCAATTTCGTATGTAGAGATCATCCAAAACGAAGAGAATCAATAAAACAGTGATTCTATTTCTAAAGGGAAATCTAGGGACTCAATTAGGATCTTTATGTTCCTGGTTGGTATTGTCGTCAGGTTGAATTGAGGATCTTTTTCTGTTTCTGTGATGGTTGCAGTTAATTGAGGCCGGAATTGCATGGATAAATTGCTCTTGACCCTGCCTCACCCAAGCACCATGGGGTGGAAAGGAGAATAGTGGATTTGGTCGTGAGCTTGGTAGAATGGTAAGATATATTTGCATTTCCTCTGGAACCAAACAAGAAAATTTCTCTTTTCCCCCCTCCCTTCTAAGTTCTAACTTCGGATAAAATTGTTCTTTTCTGAAGGGCTTTTTGAAAAAAAAAGATTATTAAATTTTGTAATGATACTCTAGATATTTTTCTCTTAATATATTAATTACCCATGTGATTAAAATTGATTGGTGTCCATGACGGCCCAAGCCAAGCAAACCAATTCCGTTTAAAAAATAATATGCATTTTAAATATTTTAAAAATGCCTAAATCAACCTTTTTTTTAAAAAATTAAACGTTTTAAGATCCATTAAAATATTCTTAAAAGTTTTTTTAAACAAAATAAAAAATAAAAAATAAAACAATATGAGCCTTTG
>JAURVB010002809.1:0-27178 GCA_033002965.1 Piper betle | reverse complement strand
TCTCATTGTTTGTAACTACCACACAATACCATGGGAACCCTTGAATAAGGCAAAGGGGTTAATGACGGCAATTCCCACTTTTAATGGACAAATGCAAATTGTGTGCTTGAAAATGAAACACGAGTTTCATCCGTGGTTAAATCTCTTAAGCAGTTTTTCTGAGTTTTGATGCTTCCATATTCTCCATGTCCGTGCAAATCAAGCATAGGAAACTTAAAACCATTTCACTTATGAGTTGTTTATTGTGTGAAACAGAGTTGTATAGTCACTTACCCGAGTTATTATCACAGTTTTTCCAAAAGAGTTTCTGATGTTTTGTTTGTCTCCAACTCAGATTAACCCATCTGTGATCTTGTGAAATGGGAGGAGATTTCATCTTGTTGGGCTTCTACTTGAGTTCATGCTATGATGAGGGACTCCGTGCATAAATAAGTGTTGATACAAGGGCCTAGTTATCCTCTTGTCATTTTGTCAATGTTAATGTATCAGTGTCTTATATAATTTGCTAAATGCAAAGCTTTGCAAGCATAGTCCTTTAATAGTTGGCATGAAACTGCCCTTGATCGCTGAGTGCAGCATTATTATATTGTATGTATATATGTATAGATTGCCACGGAGTACTCCGCTCATTCTTATGCAAATATTTGAAGACATTAATGGCTTCAAAACAGGCACTAGTCATGTTAATACGCTAGTTGACTCACCTGTTAACATATGTAGACCAATGCCCAAACAGAAAGCCAAGCTCTTTCCTCTTTTAAACTATTATAGGCTGATACCTAGTTGCATAAAACCACCATAACCGCAACCTTGACCATCAAAGAAAATGGCTGTTTCTATCCTACAATGTGACAAGGCAAACAACAAACACTATTATGAGTTCGTTCATCATTTTGATTGTTTGTTTTGCTTAGTGAATCCCATCGCAAAACCAGCCTTCAAACATCTATAAAAACGACAATGACCATCCCATATTCTTCAAACTCGTATATCTCTCCGCCACTGTTCAAGAAGATGAAGCTAGCAATCTTTGCAGCAGTTTTCAGGTGGCCTTGCTCATGGGCAGTGAAGTACCGGTGTCCATGTCAGTCAACTGCAAAGCGTTGGAGCTCAGCCCCTGCGCCAGCAATGGCATCTCTGGTGCCGCCATCACCGGCCTGCTGCAGCAAGCGGTCGCAGCAAAAGCCCTGCCTTTGCACCTACATGAAGGACCCTTAAGCTTAAAAAGATAATCAACTCGCCTTATGCTAAGAAAATTTCCACCGTGTGCATGGTCCCCTTATTAACAAATTGATAACTTCACTTCAAAATTGAGTATTAATAGTACTGCAGTAAGAGTGCATTGTGTGCTTTGTTGGGCCCTCTCAAAGCCCCCAAATAAGTGTTAAATGCCTCTTTTAATCAAAAAGTTTAACCTATATACAAGTCATATACCTCTTTAAATCCAAAAGTTTAGCCGGTATATAAATTATCAATATTATTTACGACCGATGTGAGATAGGCCCAATAACTCTCCTTCGCACGTAAGGAGTCCCCGTAATCATTATTGTCTCTGGGCCTTTAAAAGTGACTTCTAATAAGTGGCATGAGTAATAAGGCACTTTCATTAACTTATACTTATATATAAGTAACCAACGTCATTTACGACTAATATAAAATAAATCCAATATGTTGTTAAATATCAATGCACTACTCAAGAGTTAGATGTTGAATTGAAGTAATAAAGGACCGGTATTGATTAAGCATTTTAGGCTTGTTCAACAATATTAAATTAGTACCTGTGCAAGAGACAAGATTTGCTCTTGAACTGACAAATAAGGATTTGTGTGGATTATTTTAATATTTATAAAAGATCCTCTTTTTTTTTGCAAGTAAAAATATGCCGTCGCATTATAATAGGATAATGATAGATTTTTTAAAAAAGGGTTAGTGTTGAATTGAATAATAAAGAAAAGAATCCATTTTACGGATTTGAACCCACAACCTTTCGGACCAGAGCTTTAATCGGGTGCACCAACTCGGCCATCTCAACGATATGAGGCAAGCTGACCGATCCTAAAAATTTAATATATGGATCTTTTATCTAAAACAACACAGCTCCTCCCTAAACAGGTCCACTTACCCATTAATGGATGCCAATCAATAGCAATTAAAAAAGATAAGAAAAGACAAAAAAAAAAAAAAAGGAAGAAAGGCGAATGGATACTATTTTTGGTAGTGGGTACTTAGAAGTAGAGAAAGGTAAAGCAAAGAGGGCCTTTCCCTTCTCCCCATCTCACGCCTCTTTGTATCACAAAGCAATGGCCGTTTCAATCCCCGTGCTCCTCATTGTCTGCTCCCTCCACCTACTTGCCTTCGTCTTCGCCGTCGGCGCCGAGCGTCGGAGGAGCACTGTAAGCAACCACCCACTTCCTCTTCTTCTACGAGTTTACCTCTAACCTAGCTTATCAACAAACAATCATAGAGGTTTGCTCCAAGATCTGATTGTTTCTACTCACTTAGCTCGGCGCTTCTTGTTTGATGATCTACAGGGGAAAGTGGTTCCAGACGAGTACGACGAGCTCTCCTACTGCCGGTACGATTCCGATGCGTCGACCATCTACGGCATATCGGCGTTTGTGGCCGTGCTGGTGAGCCAGACCTTGATCCAAGTCGTCACCCGCTGCCTCTGCTTCGGCCGCGGCCTCACCGTCGGCCCTTCCAAGGCCTGCGCCGTCTGCTTCTTCGTCCTCTCCTGGTTAGTGCTAACTGATACATTAATTCTCTTCTTTCCATGTTTTTGTTCTCTTCACCATCATCCGAAACAAAAATCGATCATCTTTGGCGATTTTGGGTGGTGATGTGAAGGGTGACGTTCTTGGGGGCGGAGGCGTGCCTGGTTGCCGGGTCGGTGAGGAACGCGTACCACACCAAGTACAGGGAGCGGTTCGGTGTGCATCAGCTCTCGTGCGCGGCGCTGCGCAAGGGCGTTTTCGCGGCTGCCGCGGCGCTGCTCCTGCTCTCGCTAGCGTCGTCGCTGCTTTTCTACTGGGCTCACAGCAGGGCTGACACAGGTGGGTGGGAGAAGCACCGCGACGAGGGACTGCCCATGAACGCCTACCCTCCCCAAGCCCACGAGTTTGGACCGGACAAGGCTTAGAGGTAGCGGGTATCCAGACTCCAGAGATATATATACATGCTAGAAGCTGAAAGCTCTTCTTACGATTGTGTTGGTTGTTATCTTGTTTGTAACGGGTTTTGTGGCAGAGAAAATGAACCATCTGTTGGCTTTGGAGAAACTTATGTGTTGTGTTAAAGGCTAAAACATAGAGAAAAAGCTTTGTCCGTTTGCTTGATTTCTTTGAACTAGTTCTGGTTTTGCACTGATATATGAGTTGTTCAATCAATCAAAGGCGAAGAGCATGGCACAGCATTGTTACATCTCCATCTCTATTCGATTCGTCTGTAAATGTCATCTTAATTCGAAACACAGCTTTTGATGAAATTTAGAACTTCTTGATAGGGACCGATCCCGGCGTGAACGTTTAGTTTTTGCTTGTATTGCTAGGAACACTTAAATTTAAGAGCTTTATAAACTACAAATCACAAGAGCAATTCCTGAAAAGTACAAAAATTGGCAGATGGTTCTTCTGAACTTTATATGATCTCCGGGTGATTTCAATCAACGCAGCAGCAACGGGGTTCTGTACTTGTCGGGCCATTAGCTATGCATAATCCTCCTCCATAGCTTGGCTTCATTCCCTTCAAGCAGATGGTGTTGCATTCTATAGAAGCCGCACACAAATCTGATGGCCAAGGCCATCGGCAGGGTGAGTCCCCCTCCACAACCTCATTCATATTCATTTCTTCCCCTTCATTCAATAATACTCAAATTCATTTTTCCTGCTTATAACACATGAAACACTAAACTAAGTAATAAACACGAAGACATGCATAGATATACTAACCAAGTAGTCCCCCTTCTACTTTGACACAAAACTGGGAAGAGGACGACAATAGAGATCAAGAAAGATGCAATGGTATTAGCTTTGGCAGCCATCGATACCCAAGATTTTTTCTGTCCAAACAATCAAATACCTTCGAAGCTCAATACCCTGAAAAATCTTTTTGTTTGAATGCCCAATACATGTCACTTTCCCTTTCCAAATTTCTACTCACAAACCTTTATAGCGCTCTTTCAATTTGTTACAGCTCCAAAAGGGGATAATTATATACCAAAAGGAAGTTGATCTCAACCATTGTCAGTCCGAATTGGTTGCTCAACCAGACAAAAGTCGCCATTAAACCATAATTACGTGGGTAGCCTATCTCATGTGCTTCTCGTTCTTGTGCCACATAACCTTTTCATTTTGACGACGTCCATGTCGTCTCGCCTCTTTCTACGGAGACGTCCCCTTCGTCGACGTCGGGGACCCGAACGGACTGCCTGCTCCGCCCATCGCGACGACGGGCCAGACCACAGCCGTTGGGAGGAACCAGGAGAGATTGATGTGTGAGGAATCGGCGTAGGGGCGGTTGGACGCCACAGACTTGTTCTTTCTATGTCAATCATGTGTGTTTATCGGTTGTGTATGATATCAGTTGATTTGGTTTTCTTACAATTTACAGTCCTTTTGTATGCACCTCTGTGTCAAATAGAGTGTTTGGCTGCTTGCATTGATCTTAATATATTTGTTGAAAAAATATAGAATTGCAACTACAGGTTAAAAAAAATTATGGCAAAAAATATTCGCAAAATGTAGAAATATTGTTCAAAACTCTCACCTTACAAAATAAAAAGGGTTGATCTTTTTTATTTTCATCAAACATTTAGAGTAAAATTTTTTCAATAATGCAACTACTAAATTAATCGATGATGAATTTTCTTCAGATTTTATATAAAATTAAATTTTATTGCAACAAACCCTGGCTCATCGTGCCTCTTGATAAGACCGAGCTGATTGACTTAGACTCAACTATCTAGATATTTATATGATAATTTCTTTAAATATAATTCAATAATACTAAAGGGCAGCAATTTTAAATTTAAATAATTTTAATATAGCCGGGAGTGTTTGGATATTAGTATTTTTAAATTTGGCCACCCATTTAAATCATATAGCTGCAGTTTCTTTATATTGACAAATTTTCTTTATCATCCAATTGAGTATGTTATCATTAAATTTAATTTGCATATGATTATACTAATTATTCTTATTTTAATAAATCATATATTTTGAAATTTTAAATATATGATTATTCTTTGTAAGTGATATTTTTGACTATTTTACAGATTGCATTAAAGTGATTTTTTTACCCTTATATTTTACCTTTATTTGAAGTTTGAATTGAGTCAAATGAAGGAGTATTTTAGATGCTTGTTTTATTCGAACTCAAATTAAATTTTGAATGAGCTTTATAATCAAGCACCAACAATCAATCACAATATTTTTACAAGGAAGGCCAACCAAGTATGCTAATGAAATGATATATAATTAATTATTGAGATATCAAGTAAATTTATTTACCAGAAAAAACTGAAAACCTTTTTTTACGGGTAAAATATTTAAAGCTTAAGATATTTTTCTTTTTTAAAAGCAAGATTTTTCTCAAAAAAAGAAGATGTTTATCAATATAACCTAGCTAGTGGTCGGAGAATTTTGCACATAATTACTAAAATAAGGGGTTTTTCAGAATGACAAGATAGTCCTCTACATAATTTTTTTTTTAAGGGTGTGGTCGCTAGAAGGCAGCTGCTATGGCCATGGGCAGACAGATCTGTGGCCTCCCGGGCTAGGCCGCTGCCCAAGTCCAAGAGGCGGTGGGCTGGCCACCTCAATTTCTTTAAAAATTTTTTTTATAAATTTATATTATATTTTAAAGTGAGGGTGTTTTAGACAATTCACATTCTTCCCCCTTTCTCGTAATTAGGTGTTATTTTATCGCTACTTGGTCATATAAAAAACTTCCTCCTCCCTGTAAAGAGTTTGAAAAACTTCCCCTCCCACATTTGCTCCACGGATCTCTTTCTACCGGATCAAAACCTGTTGTGGAAGGAGATTTTGCCCCCTTCCATCCCTTCGAAGGGGTACTAGTAAGGGTAGGACAGCCAGAAAATTCATGTCGGAGCGCGCCTTCGTCCTATCCCTGCCCCTTCGGAGCCGATTTGATGCCCCATGAAAATGTGAAAATTTTGTGTGCATTGAAATATTGGCCAATTGCAGTTGAATGCATATTGGATTCGAAGTCACCTTTAGCTCAGGTAAACCCTAACAACATAGACTACTGGACTATCAAAGAGCAACCTCTTTCCCCTGCTTCTTCTTTGTAATGTCGTGCCAATGAAGTCTCATGTCCTAGAAAGACTACTATTATGAATAATCATTAGTTCTACAAACGGTTAGAATTTACCGCAAATAACAAAGTAAACCAACCGGACCACAAAAATGCAAAATATAAAATAAAAGAGACATTAAATTTTACATAAAAAACCTCCAAATAGGAAAAAAAATTAATGTGATAACTGACTTAATTATTCAACAATTACAATCAGAGAAACATAAGAGAACAAACTCCTAAATGCATACGAGACTAATCACCAAGAAACCCGACGATTAAAATAAGAGAATCAATTTTCTAAAGTGAGTGAATGATAATAAGGAAATGACAAGTGAATGATCCAAACAAATATCAAGACTTCAATTTTTCACTCAACAACAAATCAGTCATTCTAATCTTTCCTTTTTGATCTCTCACATAATTTAGGCCTCCATATACAAAATGATCTCTCTATACCTTTTTTCTTTCTTATTATTACGAAGAACCTCTTCAAGCTTGGGTTAAATATGGTAAAAAAAACCTTCAACTTCCATACAAGTACGGAAGCAAACCCGTCTATAAGTTACAAAGTAAACAGATTCTACAAATTCTGAAACTCCTTGGATTTTCTCCGAGTGCATGAGAGGAGGAAAACAATGACAATGCTTGCCAGGAACCATGCACAGAGAAGAGAAAGCCCTCAAATTGCTTGAGAAAATAGGGAGGAAACCTAATGACCAATATTTCAATTCTTCAACTAGTATAGAAAAAGCTACGCAAGATGTGGATGAAGAGGAGTCAAGGTGAGTGTGTTCATCACTTTTCTATAAGATGGAAAGACAATATTCTTTCAAATAATTTGCACAGTTACTATCATAGGTTTTTAGGTTGTTTTGGATACCTAAATGGCATATATCTCTTCAAATTTAGTACAACTAAAACCTTAGTTTAATTCATATATAATTTTAAAATCTTAAAATTTTCTTTTTTGTTGTAAACTTGTTTGTGCACGAATTAGCGCGCGTACATTGTTGTCATTATATTGGAAGACTTGTGCAGTGGTGGGGAAGTGGTGTACCTTGGGTTGTTCTAGATTATTGCAGGAGTGTTGGCGCTGGTTGCCAGAGAGGGAGGCTGTAAAACCTATGCTTTTCACTCGATAGTTTTAATTTCAGTTAGGTCGTAACTCAAATCGAGTTACTTGCTCGACCCTTTTGGCGCGCATTTATGTATGTTATGTATGTATGTATGAGTTACCTTAACCTTAGCTCCTTCAACATTGTTGCCCTTGTCGGACGCTATGTGCTCGACTTTTTTATGTTTGGTTCGGTCGAGTCGAATCTAGTTAGACCTTTGGACCTACTCCTTGTGTATCTAGTCACTTTTTGTGTATTGTAGTCGTGTTTGTTTCATGTGTTTCCAGTAGAAAAACCTAAAATAAAGCAAATGAGGATTGGCTGCAAAAGGCGTCATGCCACCGCCCTAGTACCCAGACAAAGTTTGAATTTGACACTCAAGTTCAGACCATAGATGCGAAGACACTGTCAAAGCGCCCTTACACCCACAACTTGCCTTATTTTGGAAAATTTTTCATGTTGTATTTATTTATTTATTTTATAAACCACCAAATCTTTTCCCTTTTTTTAAAAAATTCAAATCCTAACACATCTCTTTAGGTGTGGCACCAATGTCTATGATATCACCTAACCAACCACCCTTTTTTTTAATATAAAACCCCACCCTCATCCTCACCTTTTTCACACCAACCAAACCACTCCACTCACCCCCAACGTCCTCCCAACCATTTCATCCCTCTTTGCATTTCATCTCAATTGTTTGGAGCATTCCTAAGCATTTTGCTTCAAGGGTTGGAGGTTAGAGTGGGAAACTCCAAGTACTTTGGCTCGTTTGTGGTATGTTTCTTTGCATTTTTAGTTATGGTTCGAAAGTTCTCTTGCTGTTTGTCTATTGATGTGATCATTTGTTTTTATATGGTATTTTTATCATGTATATTTATCTGTTAAAAATCATTGAGAGGTGGTTTCATGTAATTTTTGTTTTTAGATTAATAGTTATGATTTTTGCATCATCAGTGTGTTTAGATTTGTACTAGTTTGGCATAAAATTCATAACTCATGTTTTTTGTGTCTGATTTGTTTGATCATGGTCTGTTTGTTTTCACACTACATATATCTACAAGTTATATGTTGAGATTATCGACTGATTTGACATGGATGATTATGAAAAGGCCTTAAACTGGACTAAAGGTGGCCGCTTTCAAGGATACAGTGACCTAATCATTCTTTCACTAATTTTTTACCACTTGTTGTGGTTTTCATTTCATGATGTAATTGATACTCATATTTTATGCTTGATGTTAGAATCATGTCATTAATTTTCCAAGATAAAATGACCTTAATTAAGGCCTGAATAAAATTATTAAACCATAGTGTGTACCTGTTCTATTTCTGCTGTGTTTGTCTATATTTTGTGTTGAGCTAGATGTTAGGTTAATTATAAGACCACATAAAAATCTATAAAAATTATCTAATAACTCACGAACTATCTATTGAAAATGCGTAAATTTTGGAGTTAAAAAAAATTCACTCTAATGGTTAATGGGTTCATATTTCTGTAGTACACAGGAACTAGATTTATAATCTTGTTTCTATGAAGCCAATTAGAAAGTCCGTTAAACATAGATCAAGTAGTAGAAGAATTATGAAATAGATTAATAATAGTAAAAGACGTCCTAATAATTTATTTTTAAAGTTTTAAAGTATTTGGCTAAGTAGGTAATTAGGTAGAAATTTCTAATTCTACCAGGGTCAGATTAATTACGATATTGGTTGAATTAGTAATCCAGATTAGAAAATTCACCTAGGTCTGATTACAAGGAAATCAGACTTGAAATCTCAATAGGCTAAACTTCCAAAAGTCATCTTACTATTCCAATTGATCCAAGCCCATTTGGACTTCTCAGGCCCATGGGTCAAAATTTTGAAATTTAATGTGCAATAATAGGATACTGTTCAAAGTACATTAATCCGACCTTAATTAACCTCAATTAACATGATAATCTATAAATTATCACTTGTTAATATTTATGACATACCCTTAGGGTGTCTAGAACTAAGATTTCAAATTTTAGCTTAATCAGATACCATTTGGTCTATCCGAAAAATTGTCTGGTTAAGTCTGACGATAAAACCCTACGTACAAAATCATTCACTAGGTAGAATTGTAAACTCAAACTTTAAATTAAACTACTTAATGTGGTCTAACCCATCACTAAGTAAAATAAGTAAGTTAATCAAGTTTTGCATGTTGTGCATGTGTGGAGGCTTTACCTCATCTTGTGTGCCGGTGTGATCCGATTATGATTTGGATTCCATCTCTTGTTAGGTTACGTGTGTTGAATTCATCAATTTAGGACACATGACTCTACTTATTCAGCTCCGTAGGACTCTATTACTCCACCCTTATGTTTAGCTCTTGAGTGTCATGTTTAGTAGGTGATTAATCTTTTGATCGATGTAGGCAGACGGATCGAAAGGCTCATGGCGGGGGATTTTGTGTTGTATTTGTATTGACTACAAAATTAGTGTATTATGTTACAGAATAAGCCATGAAGTTATATGAACTTGTATGATTCGGGATAAGTTAATTGATTGTTGTTCTCCACGTGTGTTTTATATATCATTATATTATTATTATAGGGTAGACACACTTTGGGGCACTCTAACCATCGTCTGTAGGGTATAAGCCTCAAGGTCCTGGAACACGATGAGGAGCTTGCTAGGTACGCAAAATATATTTATTGTAGCTGTGTGTGTGATAAAGAAATGTGGGTAGGAGGAGCATACAGTTCACACCACTTGAAGCCTATGTGAAGTTCGGGTGTTAGGTTTGATGCCCTAGCATTCGATGATGGTGTGTTTAATTATCTTATAATTTTCTCACACATGTCGGGTATGTGGAACAGGTAACTATGACCATTGTTTAAATTCTCTACATTTATCCACTTGTAAAAGATTAAGAAATATAATGAATTACTTGAACTAAGTAGTAAGAAAATGTTCATGTCACAACATGCAACCTCAAAACCGTAGCTAGGGTGCCTCTTCTGCAGTTGAGAGTGATCATCAGCATTTTAAAAGTCACTACTCATAGTTGTAGGGGATGGTTTACCTCTATTGCGACTAGGGGTGATAATATAAGATCCTTAAATTTAAGAGCCTCTTTATGCCAGTGTGAATCAACATGCATATGTGATGAAACCCTATAAAGTTGCCTACCTTAAGCCTCTTCGAGGGTTGAGATATGCTTTTGTAAAGTTTGAACAAAACTAGTGCACGAATAGTTTTTTTCCAAATTATAATATTGTACTTCGGTTTGCTCTCAGGCCAAAAAAATGGGATGTTACAACTTAGTATTAGAGTTGACTTCTTGGACTATTAAGATAGCAAACCTTTAGAATGCATGTTGTATGTACGTGTACATTGTTTAGTATGATTGTATGCTGATGAATGTATGAGTGTATATATTTATGTATGGTTACAATCTGTTATGGTACCCCCCATGAGCCTATCCATAGCCGTGCCAATAGGTAAGCTTTGTTTCCTGTATGTGTGATTTTATATATTTTGGTTTTGTGTTTTACTTGGACAGGTATGCATGACATGGATATAATTCGATCGTTACATTGGAAATTTTCACGACAACAAGCTACGTCGCATCTTATGTATGGAGGATATTAACTAAAATTTTTATGATAAAGTTGTTTAACCAAACCTAGAGTCATATTTGAGAAACACCATAATATGATAGAAGTAAATAAGGCATTGCTAGACCATATAGGGAATAATAAAGAGAAAATTCCAAACCCCCATCTTCCACTCCTTTTTCCTCTCATTTTCTTCTGATTCATCCTTATTGTGATCTTTTTCATACTGTTAGGTAAGAGTCAAACTTGAACGATAATATAATTAATTAAAAATGATGGAGTTGCCTAGCTAGGGGAAAAGAACAATATCGAATACGTAATAGGTATAGTTTTTGCAACCAAAGTATGGACGTTGATATGCACCAATAGGACTGAGGCAGTGGGCCTGTAGAAACCCTGTGATACAGACTACATTACTAGTAGGCCCATTTCCTCTAGTACATAATTATGGCTAGCTTTGCTGAGAGACTAACATAGGTAGATTGACCAAAGAGCACCTGGACATAGATGAGTATGATAGTTTCGAAAATTCAAAATCTGGGTATACACCTGGTAGCCCATTGCGTATGGATGAAGTTAGTTTATGTAACTCATGACCATTGAGCAAAGTTAGTCACAATGGTTTGATTGAGAGCATCTTGAATTGAGTGAGAATTGTTAGTAGGTGGTAGTGTGAGAATGATATGACAGTCATATGGCTATGGTAAGGAAATAAGTATGAGTAGATAGTATGTATTACCTACCAGACCCAAGCATCACAAGCCCCATCTTAGCAAGATGAGAGATTGTCTAGAGCCCTTTATATTTTGATATTATAGATGTAAGTATGTCCCTTTAGACAAGATTTCATCATTAGGTGCAGAATAGAGAACGTGAGTGGTGAGTGGAGTAGTGGCTACTCCCAAAAGGAAAGTCATATAGCTAGTTGTGCTAACACATTGTTGTTATAATTACAATTGGCAATGTCACCTATGATGCATGACATTACGGGATTAGGAAAATTGAGCTAGAAGCGTCATTAGAGTGTGGCTCATCCGACTAAATAACACTATGTGTGGGAAATTGTAGAAGCACATAAGTGCTTTGTTAGATGATGTTAGTGTGATATAGATTCATTTTGTCCCTTTAGTGAGGGCCAATAGCATTCTTAGACCCCTTGTGGATGTGCATTAAGGAAAAATTTTTAGAGGTTAATAGTTGGCTTGGTAGATCCTACGGGTATCACATGGTAGGTTTTCCTTCTGTCACACCCTAGTACGTTTGAAACTAGTAAGTTACGTATAGGACCCTACTAGCATCTATAAAGATGATCCTTTACTAGAGGGTAATAAGTCACCTTGCAGGTTTAGACCAGTTGGAGTGAAAGATAGACGTCATAGATACCACAACGGTTAGGATGGGAGAAGCCACTCTGTAGACTATGAGGTTTAGAAGAATGTGTCTTACGTAGCCTATGATATAACCCCATTGTACATATTAAAAGATGTAGGAACTAGTTAGAGCTGAGACATACTCAGAGATAGGGACATCTCCGAGTAGGAGAATTATGTCATAGCCCTACAAAGGTTAGGACAGTAAGCCATTTAGATAGTTGAGCATGATTATCAAACAGGTATACGACTACAATGACATGGTAGCGACCAATCTGGTAGCTTCCTCACTGTTGACTAGAGCCAATACGAACATGAGATGGCTGAGCAGACCAAGAAGAGTTTTGTAGTCAATTGTTAGATTTTATCTTGTAGGTCCACTAGCTGAGTAGCACAACCATTGTCTGAGTAGCTCAACCACCGACTGAGTAGCACAACCACCAACTGTGTAATACAATCACCAATTGAGTAGCACAACCACCATCCGAGCAGGTATACTACGGTAGGTTAGTAATAGGTTAGATAGTTTTCCAAGTACACAACACATAACAATAGTTGCATAGCTAGATAATATGAATGAACTGCATATGTCGAACTAGGTTGGTTAGACAACTAATAATAGAGTAGAAGTAAGGATAGTGTTGTATTGACAACTTGAGTATGACCAAGCAGGATGAGTAGGATTGTTAGTCTTGTGACATGTTAGTTGAATAGTGTGGAGTTAGTAATTAGACAGATCGATGAACGATGATTAGAGTGGCCAAACTGAGATCAGAGATACAGAGCATCAACATCAACTTATCGGTGGCACCTAGCATTAGAGATGTGGGTGTCTACCCTTTGTATTGCCTATAGCCAACATATGACCATCTGATAGTCCTGTTTTCGAGTCTACTACAGTGGTAGTAGCTAAGTTACTCAAGATCGAGCACTATAAATCGATACGGGATGATTGGTCATTAATCACATATGAGAGGATGAGACACTCTTGCCCCTCCCAATGGGTTCCTGTTGACTCATGGTGCAATTGTAATTCTTTGGGACAGGAGATCCCCATCCATTAGGAAGTGTGTACCTAGTACTCAATTGAGAGACACTTGTCTATTATTTACTGATTGCCCTAGAACCCTAGGAGTTGTCTATTGTTTACTTATTTTTGGAATGATGATTATATCCACAGTAAGCGTAACAACGGTACTTCAGAGTGGACATTGCCTCAGCCTTCCTATGTTTTATATATACAACCGTATCCTATCTTATTTACCTCTAACTATGTGGCTACAGATAGAGAGGCAAAGTGATTATATCTTTTAGACAGCTACATGTGGTGGTCACCATCTAGGTCCCCTTAGCACATCTCACACATTTCATATAACACCCCAAATCTGGTTTACGCTCGAAAATTGAACTGGAATATCACTAATCCTAGTTAGGTCGGCTCACTAGGACCCAACCCTGTGGATCTACTCTCGGCGTCTCAAGATGGAAGATGTCAATTGCTATGCATGGATGAATGCACGGATCCCTAACATGCTACTGCATGGATGACATGACAACCAATTGGCATACCAAAACAATTTCGATGAAAATCGATAAAAATTCATTAAATAAGACAGATAGAGTTTTCCCTAAATATGCAACTAAGGGCCACCCTATCAAAACAACATGTATAATTACATAAATCAATATACATTCATTGCATCATATTTTTCACATAAACATTTAATTCTGTCACCTCAAAATATTCTACGTTTTGGGTCTCGACCCACTTGTTCATTCTATTCACATATCACTTTTATCATTCGATTTGCACATTAATATCTGTTTTCAAATCATAATATCACTATCATATTATCATACCTTGCATTACATCACATCATTTTCAATATAATGACAACATAAACAAAACATTAACATTCTATCATCTGACATGTGTGTATGCAAGAGACGTCACTGCTCCTCCGTCCAGGCTGGCTCATCCTACTCATGATCATCACCTACATATATTATAAAAAAACACGTCAGTAACGAGTGTTACTGGTCCAAAAACATAACTAATATCAAACTGGCTATGAGAGCAAACTCTCATATGAAAGAAAACATTCATATACATCACTAGAACTCTCTGAAGGGCATCTACTAAACTGAAAGCATCTCTAATTGAACTGATCTGCTACTGCTAATGCCTCTCTCGGCATTTTCTCATTTCACTTTCTGGTCCCTTGGGACTACTATTATATCCTAAGCCCTTTCCTTACCTCCATACCCACTCACGTAGCACGGTTGTCAGTATTTTTGGCTTCGACTGGCACATGCCCACTCGCATAACATGGTTGTTGGTATTCCATCTCGGCTATGCTGCATACTGGTTGTCATATTTCTGGCTTCGACTCGCATAGCATGGTTGTCGGTATTTCCGGCTTCGACTAGCACATGCCGCTTGCATAGCATGGTTGTCGGTATTTCTGGCTTCGACTGGCACATGCCTGCTCGCATAACATGGTTGTCGGTATTCCTCGGCTTCGACTGGCACATGCCCGCTCGCGTAGTACAGTTGTTGAATTTCCCTCATTGAAAACACGAAAACTACATGTATATAGGTCTGGGTAGGGATTTATAAAATAGGCCCAAAGGCAACTTGTGGTGGATCTTGTTTTCAAAAACATACTCGAGGGATCTCATCCTCGAGGGTTATTAATCTGGAAAACTATTTGACTAAATGACCCGAGCTAAGTGGGATCCGATAAAATGCCACTTAACTCATCCTGCAAATATTAAAGCAATACACAATATAATAGATCGTAAAACAGGAAACGAGTCCTAACCGGACTTGGTAGAAGCTCCGAGCGTGTCTTCGTAGCCTAGGCAGTGAGTTCCTACTCTGTACCTAATCGTCAGTCATGCGGCGATGGTGACAAGGTTGTGGCTGGCTTGAGTGAGGATCATGGGGGAAAAGAGAAGGAAGAAAAAGAAGAAGAAAGTTGGGTGAGAAGGATGGTGGTGGCTGGATGGTGACAGTGTCAGAAGTGTGGAATAAATAGATGTCAAGGGGAAGAAAATGAATGGTCAGTGAGAAAAATGAATGGTCGTCTCGTAATTAAAACTTGACTCGACTGAAAATAACGGTCGAACCGACCCGGTTCAGACTATAAAACCCTGACTTCGAATCACGGGTTTTACAATCTTCCCTCCTTATAAAAATTTTGTCCTCAAAATTTTAAATTAAGGAGGCTTCACTCTCGATGTCCTGGTTGACCACATCTGAAGCATGCGTCCATACCCACTCTGCATATTTCTCTCATGATGAGGTCCACAATTCTGTCATGTTGGGTGTCTGTTCTCCTGAACTTGTTCATCCATAACTCTCATTGTGGCTGGGGCATCTATCCTATAGCCTTTGTTGTGTCCCCTGATCTAATTGATATTGTTGAGGGTGATGTTGCCTCTGTTTATAGTCTTGGCGGGGTTGAGTAACCAAGATTCGCTCAGCATCGCTTGCAGCTCAGCACCGCATCCCCAAAAGTAGTAAATCTGCATTTGTACCTATGCCAACCATGCAATGGCAGCCTCTGGTCTGACGGCTTCTAACGTTGCGGCGGCTTGCACTATGATGGCTCCAGCTACGGCAGCTTACTAAGCCTAGCTCATTGGGATTTCCTTGCTAGCTGTGTGGCTCTAGATCTGGCTAGACACCATCTCTGCTGTGAACATCAGTAGGGCTAGCTTGTCTAGGAGAAGGAGGATGGAACCCTATTCTGAGTACTTCGAGTTCTTACCATGATTACCCTTACTCACTCATCCAATACTGAAAATATTGCCACACTACCCATTGGTGAGAAATCAGTAAATCAAAGACAACAGGGACAGAAACATATACCTGCTAGCTGGACTTGGAGCACTCTTTGCACACACATCACGTATGAAAATATCTTCCAACTGAATCGACCGAGAGTTTGCTTTGATACCAAAAATTGTTAACACCCCAAATCTGGTTCACGACTCGAGGAACTGAACCAGAATGTCACTAGTCCTAGTTAGGTCGGCTAACTTAAACCCAACCCTGTGGATCTACTCTCAGCGTCTCAAGATGGAAGATGTCAATAGAATAGATCGTAAAATAGGAAACAAGTCCTAACTGGACTTGGTAGAAGCTCGAGCTTTTCTTTGCGCCTAGGCGATGAGTTCCAACTCCGTACCTAATCGTCAATCATGTGACAAAGGCAACAAGGTTGTGGCCGGCTTGAGTGAGGATCATAGGGGAAAAGAGAAGGAAGTAAAAGAAGAAGAAAGTTGGGTGAGAAGGATGGTGGTGGATGGATGGTGACAGTGTCAGAAGTATGGAATAAATAGATGTCAGGGTGAGAAAAAGAATGGTCGGTGAGAAAAACGAATGGTCGTCTCGTAATTAAAACTTGACTTGACAGAAAATAAAGGTCGAACCACCTAGTTCAGACTATAAAACCTTGATTCAAATCACAGGTTTTATATTTTACACTAGCCAAGTTCCAGTTTTTGAGGCCACTCATGACACCTTGATTGGAGGGTGTCCCTTTGCACAATTGTATAAGTCATGAGGTCAACTTGACCTTTAGACCACCTCATGTATTGAGGTTAATGTGGTGGGTTCTAATAGATTAGCTTTCCATGAGCACACCTAAGACTACATTAATTCTCATGTCGAGGAGGTGAGTTTGATTATGTACTCAAGTTATGTATGTAGACACATGCGTGATATATGCCATTGTCAATGTCAGGTTCACTTTCAATTGGTATGCTCCATAGTAGTATGGTTGATAGTAGTATGACCTCATGGTGATGTTTTATTGGTGGTAAGGTTCATTAGAAGTATGCTTATTATCATTGGTATGGAAAGTGGAGCGAGCGCCTTGATAATAATGTATTCCATGGCAACATGTTCAATGCAGAATATTACAGTAACTCCTCGCATTGTGTGTGTGTAGTTTGTATGATTTAATCATAGCCAATTTTGGAAACTGTGCAACCCCTTAGGTGAATTTTGAAGAGAGTATTTTAATAAGTGGGGGAGGTTGTGAAACCCAGGTTGAGTTGCTTGCCCGGCCCTTTTTGCCACGTGTATATATATATATATATATATATATAGGCATGTAGGTATGTATGAGTTGCCTTAGCCTTCACTCCTTCGGCCTTATTGCCCTTGTCGGACGCTATGTGCCCGACTTTTTTTATGTTTGGTTCGTGTCTAGTTACTTTTCGTGTGTTGGAGTCGTGTTTGTTTTACGTGTTTCTAGTGGAAAAACCTAAAATCATGCAAATGAGGACTCGATGCAAAAGGCGTCATGCCAATACTGTCTCACTCATACAAAGTTTGAATTTGATGCTCAAGTTATAATCCATGGATGCCAAGACGCTGTCAAAGTGCCCTTATGCCCGTGACTTGACTTATTTTGAGAATTTTTCTATATTGTATTTATTTATTTATTTTATAAACCACCAAATCTTTTGCTTTTTTTAAAAAATTCAAATCCCAACACACATCTTTAGGGTGTGGCACCCATGCTTATGACATCATGTGGCCAACCACCCTCTTTTTTTATAAAATCCACACTCATCCTCATTTTTTCACACCAACCCAGCCACTATACTCACCTCCAACGCCTTCTCAACCATTTCATCCCTCTTTGCACTTCTTCTTAGCATTACTAAGCCTTTTGAAGCATTTAGCATTTTGCTTCAACAGTTGAAGAACTTGAAGTGGGAAAATTCCAAGTGACCTCCCCTTGGCTCGTTTGTGGTATGTTTCTTTCCATTTTTAATTATGGATCTAAAGTTCTCTTGTTGTTTGTCTATTGACGTGGTTTTTTGTATTTTTATGATATTTTTATCGTGTTGATCTATCCGTTAAAAATCATCAAGTGGTGATTTCCTGTCATTTTTGTTTCTAGATTAATATTTATGATTTTTGCATCATCAGAATGCCTAGATCTTCACTGGTTTGGTATAAAATTCATAACTCATGTTTTATATGTTTGATTTGTATGATCTTGGTCTGTTTGTTTTCGCACTACATAGATCTACATGTTATATTTTGAACATATTGACTAACTTGACATGGATGAAAAGGTTCGAAATCGGACCAAAGGTGGCAGCTTTCAAGGTTATAGTGACCTAATCACCAGTTTTACCAATTTTTTATCACTTGTTGTGGTCTTCATTTCATGATGTAATTGATACTCATCTTTTATGCTTGATGTTAGAATCATGTCATTAATTTTCCAAGACAAAATGACCTTAATTAAGGCCTGAATAAAATTATTAAACCATAGTGTCTACCTGTTCTATTTCTGCTGTGTTTGTCTATATTTTGTGTTGAGCTAGATGTTAGGTTAATTATAAGACCACATAAAAATCCATAAAAATTATCTAAGAACTCACTAACTATCTATTGAATACGTGTAAATTTTGGAGTTAAAAATTCACTCTAATGGTTAATGGGCTCATATTTTTGTAGTACACAGGAACTAGATTTATAATCTTGTTTCTATGAAGCCAATTAGAAAATTTGTTAAAAATAGATCAAGCAGTAGAAAAATTATGAAATAGATTAATAAGAGTAAAAGACATCCTCATAATGTCTCTATAAATTTTTAGAGCATTTAGGTAAGTATGTAATTAGGTAGAAATATCTAATTCTTCCAAGCTCAGATTAATTACGATAATGGTTGAATTAGTAATCCAGATTAGAAAATTCACCTATGTCTGATTACAACGAAATTGGACTTGAAATCTCAATTGGCTAAATTTCTATGTGTCATCTAACTATTCTAATTGACCGAAGCTCATTTAGACTTCTCTGACCCATGGGCCAAATTTTTGAAATTTGTTGTGCAGTAACAGGGTATGGTTCACAATACATTAATCCAACCTTAATTAATCTCAATGAACATGATAATTCATAAATTATCACTTGTTAATATTTATGACAAACCCTTAGGGTGTCTAGAAGTAAGGGTTGAAATTTTAGCTTAATTGGATACCATTTGGTTTGTTTGAAAATTGTCTGGTTACTAGTTAGAAATTATTCACTAGGTAGAATTGTAACCCCAAACCTTAAATGAAACTACTTAATGAGGTTTAACCTATGACTAAGTAAAATAAATAAGTTAATTATGTTTTGCGTGGTGCACATGTGTAGAGGCTTTACCTCATCTTGTGTGCCTGTGTGATCAGATTATGATTTAGATTCCATCTTTTGTTAGGTTACACGGGTTAAGCTCATCGATTTAGGACACGTGACTCTATTCTTCTAAGTTCGTAGGATTCTCTTACTCCATCATTATATTTGGCTCTTGAATGTCATATTTAATCACATTTTAAACAATATAACGGTGTCAGTAGCATTTTTATCGGATCCCTTTGATACCGGGATCCCTTTGATACCAGGCTATTTAGTCGCATTTTATCGTAAGTTTAATAAAACTAGAATGATGAGATCCCTTGTTGGTTTTCAAACTGAAGCTCCAGAAATGTAAGATACTAGCCTTTGCCCTAAACCTATTATATGAGTACGTGCATTTTTACGGATTTTACACATAAGAGAGTGAGTAGTAAGGAGATATGCAGATTGCACTAGTACTCTTCTACTCTTAAGTAGTGCAATGTATGTACAGATTGCACTAGTACTCTTATACTCTTAAGTAGTGCAATGTATGTAGGGTAATGCGATGCATCACGTTTTCAAAAATTATGCCACATTTGTTTCGAGCCACATGGGTACTGTGGCGGGTGATATATGGAAGATGCAAGGGTGTAAGCGATATATGAATGTTTATATGTATGTAAGATGCAGCTTTGTAGGCAATTATGGCATGACATGTGGCTGCATCGGCCGTTGCTTACCACCTTGTATGATTCTGGAAGTTTCTACAACTTTTTTATAGGTGTTTAGATACCCATTTGCCAGTAATGATATATTCCTAGTTTTTAATGGACTAGTAATCAATTCCTTGATTATTGACATTTTTTTCTTAATATATGTAGGTGATTAGCCTTTTGACCGGCGTAGGCAATGGATTGAAAGGCTCATGGCAGGGGATTTTGTGTTGTGTTTGTGTTAACTACCAAATTGGTGGAGTATGTTATGGAATAAGCCCTGAAGTTATATGAACTTGTATGATTTAGGATAAATTAATTGATTGTTGTTGTCCACGTGTGTTTTATATATCATTACATTATTATTGTGGGGTTTACACACTTTGTAACACTAACTATCATTTGCAGGGTATAAGCCTCAAAGTCCTAGAACACGATGAGGAGCTTACCAAATACGCGAAACATATTTGTTGTAGCTTTGTGTGCATAATAAATAAATATGGGTAGGAGGATCATATGGTTCACACCGTTTGAAGCCCCACGTTAAGTCTAAGTGTTAGGGTTTGATGCCCTATTGCTCGATAATGCTGTGCTTAATTATTTTATAATTTTCTCCTATAGTAGTAAAGTTTGTAGATAGTAGTCTAAAGAAAAGTTTTTCTAAATTATAATATTGTACTTCGATCTAACCTTGGGCCGAAAAAAATGGGTTTTATAGTGGTTGCACCAAGACGCCATTATCGTTGAAGTGTCGCAAGTTCTTTGACTAACAGGAAAATGGTTAAAGAAATAAAAATTTATTTTATTTATTTCATTTCTTCACATTATGATTGTAAGAGCTTCCACTCTCTTTCAATTCATTGCAATTGGGTCTTCGAGTAGAACCTTAATTCAATGTCCAATTTCAAATCGGGTGTTCAAGTCCATGTCCAAATCCAAAATTAAATGATCAAAGTTTTAGAGAGTTCTAATCACCAAATACAAAGTTTGGCTTCTCCAATGCATTCGAAATGTCAAAATTTGGAAAAATATCATGTTTCGCACAAGACGGAGCCTGAGAAGTTGTACACCACTCAAGAATTTTAACATCAAAAACTTAGTGGCCTTCTGATGTCTTTGAACGCTAGATTTTAATGTAAGATGGCTCGTCGAAAAGAGAGATAGAAGGAAAAGATTGCAATGGTTTTGGATTATTCAACGATCACTCAGGTCGCTTAGGAAATTGGTGGAAAGTTGGCTTGCCAAACTCTATTTTATGTAAGTAGCTCTTCTTCCAACAAACTTTTGGCAAGGAACAAGGCTGGAAGGAGTGAGACTATGATTGGATAGGATGATAAACTAAAAGCAAAATAGGGGCGGTGATGAACTTGCCGAAGGAATCTTTGGTTGGCCGGAATTTTGCTGAAAAGTTGAGGGTAAGGAGAGAAACAGGGGATATAGTTTTTCTTTTGGCTAGTTTCTTGTTATGTGTTGGAGAAGAATGGGAGGGAGTTTTTATAAGATGAAATGAATACTATTTATTCATATTTTTTATCCCAAAATTTTGACTACACGAGCCTTACAAGGTTTTCATTTTCAAAAAGTTAGCACCTTATTTAATCACTCATTCCTGTTTCAATTATGTGGACCCCACAATGCCTCTATTTTTAAAAAATTACTACCTAACTCAATCATTTATTCTATTTGCAATCATTTACTCTAATTTGAAAAATTACCTTCTAACTCAATCATTCACTCTATTGGGTTTGGACTTGATCTTGGTTAGTGCTTGGGCTTTATAATTGGGTTTTAGGATTATGGAGTGGGTTTTGAAATATAATTGATATGAAAAATTAGACTCGTTTAGGCTGGAAAAATCTAGCCCGATGAAAACTATTATTATTTTATTGATAACAAATATTTTTCATTTTGAATAAAATATTGTATTGGTAACTTTAAAATCTAACTGAAAATATTTCAAACAATTAGGCTATAAATTTGTTATGCTCCTAACTTTTACTTTATTTAAAACTTTGGCTATGATTATATATTTGCCAAAAAAAAAGTAAAGCCGAATTGTTTTTAACGAAAAAATATCATTAACATAATCAAAATACATCAACATAAGAATTTGCATAAGCCAAATTTACTAGCAAAAGGGCACAACTACATTTTAGCCTTACATGTATGGGAAATACGTTAACTTCCCTTCTCCCATGCATCCATACTTTTACGTTGTAACAATTTATTTACAGCCCTATATATATAAGCTATACCTTATATAAATTATATGAGCTATACCTTTTATTTTGAGTAATTAAGTGAATTCTATAATTAAAAAATTATATAGATAAATAAAATAATAAATAATAAAGTTAATTATAAAATTTCAACACAATCTAATATTTCTAATCCCTTTTATCTTAATTATCAAGTAAGTATACTAATTTTTATTATTCAAAATATTTATTAACTTATGCATCTTTTGAAAATTTAGAGGTAGTGATCATGATATTAAAAAAAGATAAAATTTTATCAACCTCCTATTTATGCATTATATTTTTATATATATAAATATTATTTTTTAGAACCTATTAAAAAAGATTCAAATTAAATATCTAACTCATATAAGATATACAATGCGTAGGTCATATACATTTTTCTCTTTATTTTATGTCACTAATATAAAAATAACTTTCTGTCATCTCAAATTTGTTATAGTATGTTTATAACAAATTTATCAAAATCTTGTCACGATTAACACATGTCAAAATTGTTGTCAATGATAGAGGTATAACAAATGATCGTATTAAAATATTTGACAAAGTGATTTATCACGCGATTTTGTATCAAAATTTCGCCACTATTATACTGTAGCAATAACTATGTCAAACATAATTTTTTAATTTTTTTACAATAACACTTTTTTCTTAATACAGAATATTTGTCTTGTAGTAAAAGAAGAATCAAATATGTTAACATTTTTTCTTTCTGTTTTCTTTTGTAATAACATCACTTCCTATATATCAACATTTTTTTGAAAAATGAATAAAATTTTTATGAAAAAAATTAACCTTTTTTTGAAAAAAAATTCATGAGCTTGACATGATCGAAACTGTGTTAAATAGATTAATATATTTTTTAAAAATATAGACATGTCTTTGTCGCGGTCAAAATTGTGTTAAATATATAAACATTCCATGACTTTTAGAAGGATAAAATTGTGTCAAATACATTTATATATTTTTTTAAAAATAATTACCACGACTTTACCATGGTTTAAACTGTATCAAGTAGGGTTGTTAAACGAGCAAGCGAGCCGAGATCACCTTGTATTCGAACTCGACTCGAATAACTCAATGTTCGTTCGAATTCGACTCGAGATTGAATGAGTTTTGAGCATGTGTGTTCGAAATCGACTCGAATATTTCTTATACTGTTCGAGCTCGAATCGTGATCAAATACACTTAAACTATTAAATTCTAAGAGTTCGCTCGAAACTAGCTCTTTTGGGAGCTTGAAACTAGCTTATTTAAGAGCTCGAAACTTGCTCAATTGGGAGCTCTAAACGAGGCCATTTATAAGCTCAAAAAATAGATCGTTTTGGAGAAAATATACATTTATAAAGATTAAAAATTAACAAAATAATCTATCAACTAAATGGTCTCTTGCACTCCCAACTCCGGCGGTGGCTACAGTCAGGATGGTAGTGGTATAGGATACCGTTGGCAGTGGCTCGGCAAGCCTTACGTGTCTACGACATCAACAGGGTCAGTGGAGGAGGAGGTTTGCTAGAAAAAGGGCAAAGACGAGCCGCAAGCGGGGTCGGGCAGGTAGTGTTTGCTAGGGAAGCTGCAGGGGGGTCGGTCGTAGAGTGGCGGGCGGCGCTGTCCGGGGGAGCCACGACGGGGGGGCCGGGGGGGGGTCGGCTGCAGGGCGGCAGGCTGGGCCGGGCGGGCGGCGCTTGCCTGGGGAGCCACTGCGGGGGTGGTTGGTCCCAGGGGCGGCGAGCGGGGTCGGGCGGGCGGCGCTATCGGTCGGGCGGCGTCGGGCAAGTGGCGGGTTCGGGCATGCGGGCTGGTCAGACAGGCTAGGTAGGTCGGCGGGTGGGCCTGTGGACTTGAGGCCCATGAGAAAATTTTATGTCACCAAACCTCCTCCTGGAATGTTTCCGGTAGAATATACATATTGGGATTATATTGAAGCTTTTGATAAGGTCTTACTCTATCAAAATCCTACATCCCAACATTCCTGGTTTATATATATATATATATAGACACACACACACACACGATTGGAAAGCTTGGATCGACACCGACAAAAGTCAAAACTAACTAGAAACCTAATGAAGATTCTACGGATGGAAATCGTAGAAAAAAGTTAGATTGGCTTCGAATAGCCTCAATTGTTAATGATCTGAGACTCAAATTAAACTAGGCCCATAGGAGAAATCTAGTAGTACCAAATCCCTAAGAAGCATGTTAAAGAGATATCTTAAAAAGCCCAAATGAATACTAAACACTACAACGACCTAAATCTAGCCCTGAAACCTTAAGCTAATATAAGGAAGAACTTGTATGCCTCAAGTATACACTCGTAACTCATGCTTTGGTGTAGCATAACTGAAGCTATCATTCTGTATATCGGGCATATCCAACCTCCATAACATGTTCATACGGTCATTTAGGCCCATACTCATGGTTAGAAAGCTGAACCGACTCTAGACTGACCTGAACTAGGCAAAGCAACAAACAGATAAAATCCTAACCCAAAGCTGAGGATTACATTGATGGAATGGAAAATAACATTATTTATCATGTGCTTATGATACTAAACTTGGTGCTTTATGCCATATTAGGTAAGATGTCGAGCTATACGCAATTTATACTAGAGATCAAATTTAGTTTTGTAGATAATTTCTGTTAAATAATGAGATATATTATAATAATTTAATATTTTAGATGTAAAGCCCCATTTTTGGGTTAGGTTTTACCCGATTTTAGTTTTTCCCTATTCGGGTCAATATCGAGTCAGTTTGAGCGAGCTCAAGCCAGACTAATTTTCAGATTATGAGTATGGGCACCAGATGTCCATATGAGGATATTATAGTGGTTGAGTATGCCTGGCATGTAGATGATAAGATCATGAGTTATCAGTGTATACTGAGGTATACAGATTTGTTTGTATATGTTAGCCTGGTTTTTAGACCTAGATCTAGGCCGTTGCAATGTTTAGTATCCGTTTGGGATTTTTATGGTATCTCATTACATGCATCGCATAGATGTTGGACCATCGGCGGATTGTGCCCATGTGAACCCATCTTCATTAAGTTTAGGGTTCGAGACCTATTTAACCTTCTTACTTCGATTCCCATCTATAGAGTCACTTTTAGGACTCGAGTCAGTTTTGACTATGGACGGTTTCGATCCAAACTTTCCTTCTAGTATGTATATTGCATATACCAATAGGTGGACCCCACTAGGCAACGAGTTGTCGGAGTTCCAGATTGTGCCAAGTGGCAGGTCTTGGCCATTCACTCAACCCTATCTTCCACCCAATTATCTTTCAGGGATTTTTCATGATTTTCAAACTACCATCACTGCCGCCACCACTTCAGCTCGCCGCCGGCAAGACCCTGGTCCTCCTCAGGCCACCCATTCAGTACGGCCGTGACCGCCTCGTGGCCGGCTTCCCATTCATACCACTCACGACCAACGGTGCAGACGTAGTCACTGTCGGCGACCAAGTTTTCTATCACTATTCATCAACACCGCTGCTGCCACTGTTTGGGCCATTTTTCAACGCCTCAGCAAGCCACCATCGGCCAATTTGACCACCCAGATGGCTTACCCCTTCCAAGATCTATAGTTTGGTACCAACACCATCCACCGCAGCGACCATAATTGCTGTCGGAAACGTCACCACACACAGCGGAAATGCCGTCCCCTTCCTACCAATTTTCGGCCATCAATTGGCTGAACTCCGCCGATCGACACCACTAGCCACTCCGCCATTAACTCCTCTGTCGATCTCGACGGGCGGCGACACCAACAACTCCAATGTCGGCGTTTTTATGAATATTATTAATTTACTTATGAATATTATCAATATTATATTTACTTATGAATATTAGTCTTATTATGTTTACTAAATCGTATATGTATTCATTTATTTATATATTTCTTTATTTGTTCGTATGTGTATGTTATTATTTAATTGTATTTAATTGCGTATTATGTAATGATGACTATGATATTATTATTATTCATGATTAATTAAAATTAGATAATTTTCATTTATTTATTTATTTATTTATTTATTTGTAGAATGATTATGTATTTATTTATTTAATTGTTTATATAATTACTAACACGAGTATATATTATATTTACTCATGTTTACCATTTACGAATATAATATACGATATTATTATTTTATGATTAGAGTATTGATTATTTTATGTATTTATTATCTATCTATTTATTCATGATTGTATTTATTTATTAATTTATTTATTTGTTATTAGTTATTCTCTTTATTATGTCCCGATTTACGTGTTGTGTGTTTAGCGGTATGTTTATTTAGTATCGTCTTTTTATTAGGATGTATTGATGATATGAGCACACAGCATGAGCATGAATTATATAGGGATGTTAGTATTTTATTGAGTAGTAGGTTTCGATATAGGTTTTGGAGTTCGAGCTCGTCGTAGATGTGCAAATACGCTTGGAGTTTGGACCTTGGACCACAGGTCTGTAGGACTCTCCCTCTCGACTTGACTCCTTGCGTGTCGAGTTTAATCGTGCTTTATATGTAGGACGGCATCGGCGGCATTTTATTGCATCCCTCCTATGTCGGGCCATTTAGCTGTATTTTTACTAATGTTTAATAAAACTACAAGGATGGGATCCCTTGTTGGTTTTCGAACTTAAGCTGTAACACCCCAAATCCGGTT
>JAURVB010002808.1:0-71348 GCA_033002965.1 Piper betle | reverse complement strand
ACACGTTGTGTATGTACAGGTGTTCTCACCTCCCTTCAGTACTAGTTAGTGGTTGTATAGATAGCCACCGGAGCCATAGTATACATTAGAGTCATAGCAGCTATCCTTGTTCTCTTATAGAACAGAGTGAGATACATGACTCAGGACCGAGTCAACTAGAACCAAGTGAGCGGTCCAGTTCCTTGTATAGGGGCACCTAAGAGTTGGACCTAGACTGGCGACAATGAGCCGTACAGCTCATTAGGGTATCCACCGTACTTAGCAGGAGACTCATAGCAGGCTTTGAGGTGACTGTAGGACCTAGAGTAGAGTTCCTGTGAGTATATGTAGGTGGCGGTTCACAGATGAGGATTAGAGGGGCATGGGTAGATGTTAGCAGGTAGGTCTTACCCTCGGTGTAGTTTTCCAGACATAGCCCAGATTAGAACCTTGAGATACTCTAGAGTATTTGCTTGACCAACCCAGTAGGCCCTTAGGGGTGATCTACGTTTTCCGCCGAGTTAGCAGTAGGGATCAGAACAGAAGAGAGGGATGATGATAATGTCAGAACAGACACAAGAAGTATAGAACCCAGCATGCTTGAGATGGTCAGCATCACTAGCAGGACTCGCCATCGTCGGCACCACTACAGTCAATGAGGATTTATAGGACTGTTGAAGTTGTAGAGGATACGACTAATATGTATCCTAGCTTCCAGGTAGTAGTTCAGCAGAACCTCCTCGAGTTAAAATTTCGAGGACAACATTTTTAAAAGGAGGGATGATTGTAAAACCCACGATTCGAGTCAGGGTTTTATATTCAGAACCGGTCGGTTCGACCGTTATTTTTGAGTCGAGTCAGTTTCAGAACACGTGTACTGAGCCGACGCCGGTCTCGTGTATGAGCCATGAGGGTCATGTGTACCCAAGTATATGATGATAACGTCATGAACACAGCAGAAAAGAATGAGTTATCAGAATATATGAGAGTATGCAGTTCATTTTTTTATTATGATATATAATGGATCGTAGAATTAGTTTTAGGCCGTTTACCGCGTTAGGACGCGTTACGGGCATTTGGGTGGGTTGATAGTTCTAGAGCATATCATTATGATTTTTTTGTGTTGTTTGATTTTATGGGATTTTTCCCATATTTTTTTGGAATTTTTACGACTTAAATATTATTTTTGACTCGAGTCGGAGACGAGTCAAGTAATATTTACGACTTTGCCACCACACACCCCCGCGCCCTTCTCTTCTTCCCCAAACCCTCGCCCACCGCGCCGCCCCTGTTCGCGTGCCACCGCCGCCACGGCCGACGCCGCCTGGCCGCCGATCGACGCCGCCCAGCCCGGCCACGGCGTGGCCCTGCCGCCCCGACCAGGCCCGGCCACGAGCTGGCCGCCGCGACGCGAGGAAGCCGCGCCTTTGCGTCGTGCTTCCGTCGCCAATCGCGCCGCCGGGCACCGTCGCCGCTGCGATCCAGCAGTCGCCTCGGCACCCTCGATCCCTCAGCCGCCTTTCCCGACCGGAGCGGAGGCCATCGCCGGCCTGGCCGGCCGGATTTAGCGACCCATCGCCGCCGCTCTGTTTTATGCATTTTCCGGCGAGCCGCCACCTCCGTTGGCCACGTCGACCTCGTAGATGAGTCGGGCTCGCCGAGCCGGTTCCGAGGGTACCCAACACGACCACTTTCCGGCCAGTAGACGCCGCCGGCGATTGTCGCCGGAAAACCACCGGAAGCCGCCGGAAAACCGCCAGTAGCTGCCGGAAAACCGGAATTTCTGGAATTCGCCGGAATTCACCGGATCTTCCGCGGGGCTCACCCAGTCGAGCCCGATCGAACGTCGGACGCCGGGGAGCGCCGAATTCGAGCTCCGAGACACGCGACGGAACCCTAGCCGTCGCCGATTGCCGACGATGTGAGGTATAATTACCTCCAATTTGATTATTTAAATTGATGATTGTTAGCATAACATGATAGGATTGAGTGATTCCCATGATAGAAGTCTGAGCATGAAAGAAGTAATGATATGTATGATATGATTGGTAATGAGTAAATATTAAGTGATCCGATGATGTAAAGTAAATTTGAGCATGTTAATCGGGTACGATGTAACTTAGGAAAAACACAGTAAAATTGGTATGAATAATATTAGTTAGAAGTATTTTCATATTTATGATTATTTGATTGTTGATTGATGGTCATTGTGTGTGATTCATCATTTAGTTAGCGGGCGTTAGTATTTAGTTTTGATGTGTAGGTACGGAGTAGGAGCTTGCCGCCTAGGCGCGATGACACGCTTGGAGCTTCTACCAGGTCCGTTTAGGACTCGTCTGTTTTACTCTTTTCTATTGTATGTTTGTTTTAATGCCTACAGGACGAGTTAAGTGGCGCTTTATCGGATCCCACTTAACTCGGGCCATTTAACCGAATAGTTTTCCGGATTAATAACCCCTCGAGGATGAGATCCCTCGAGGATGATTTCGAAAACAAGATCCACCACAAGTTGCCTTCGGGCCTATTATATAAATCCCTACCCAGCCCTATTATATATGTAGTTTTCGCGTTTTCAGTGAGACGAGAGATGGAGAAATCGACTGCACGTACCATGCAGAGGATGCCGTGACAGTCAAAGCGGGCTCTGGATTAGTGCCAGCGGACTGTTCCATTCCCGAGGGATCCTGACAACTCCGCGTTTGAGTTCCTCACACCCGGAGAACGTGGAGGTTTACGGGTACTGTTTAGTACAGCGCATGTCCAGACTTGTGGTTCAAAGGGTACTAAAGGCGACTGCCTGAGAGTACTCGGCCTTCGTGCTCAAGGCCAGGAGAAATATGGAGGTAAGGAGAGGGCTTAGGATAAAGTTTCACGAGAAGTACTGAAAAAGAAGTGCCGAGAGCGGCATAGTACCAGCAGCAGATCAGTAAGTTCGGGATGCTACCGGGTCTGCAGCCCAGTGGCTCCTCAGTAGTGCCCTTCAGAGTGTTCACGTGGAGTATATGTTGTTTTCTTTCATATGAGAGTTTGCTCTCATAGCCAGTTTGTTATAGTTATTTTATTTTCCGGACCAGTAACACTTGTTACTGACGTGTTTTTATACTATATGTAGGTAATAATCACGAGTTGGAGGAGCCAGCTTGGACGGAGGAGCAATGAGGTCTTGTGCACACACATGTTAGATTTCTGAATGTTTAATATTGTATTATTATGTTATTATATTGTGAATGACATGATTAAATGTTTGAGCATGATGATATGATGTGAATGAAATGCTAAGACACGATAACAGAATGCAAAATATGATCAGAGTTGAGCAGCTGAAGCGTAGTGGGTTGAGACCCAAGCTTCAGAATGAATACGTTATGATTGAGATTCTGTGTGATTGTTAATGCATGTCGATATATTTGTATATATATTATTTTGACAGGGTGGCCCCGTAATTGCATTTTTAGGGGAAACTCTGTCCGCTTTCATTTTAGAATTTTCACTCAATTTTGATTGTAATTGTGATGGTGTGAAAATTAGTTTGCATGTCATCCATGTAGTATCCATGTTAGGGTTTTGTGCATGCATTCATATCTATGACGAGTCGTATCTTCATCTTAAGACGCCGAGATTAGATCCGCACGAGTTAGGTTCGGGTTAGCCGACCTGAACCGGATTTGGGGTGCTACAGTTATGGTCCATGAATTCATAAGTACTTTTCATTTAGGTATTCCATTGTCTAGTAACTTTGGTTTTGAAAATTAGTATTGAATTTGGAATATCAAAACCCAAAGAGGTAAACAATCATTTTGCTTTTATGGATTCAGGAACGCTCCAGGTATCCAATTTTATTTACTTAATTATTTGATATGAAGATTAATAAAATTTTGGTTTTTAGTTTAGGTGAAAAGTTCTAACATGCGGCATCAGAGCCAACTTCATTTCAGATCATTGAGTATTAGTTTTATTTATGTTTAATGGTGGATTTAGATTCAGAAAAGAAGCATCCCAAAATCATACTAGGTCGTAAGAGGGATAAGGTCTTCAACCCATTGGAAGTTTCCAAATATTCAGATGAAGAAATTTGTATTTTGGATATTTATTCCCAAATTAAGGTCATTTTTAGGTAAAATATCAAGTGAGGAAAATAAAGTTAAAAAAGATTATAATTTCTAAAATTTCAAAATAACGATACTTTTATAACCTTTTCAGTTTGGGATTATTAAATTGAAATTATGGTTCAATTATGATTAATATTTTAAAATTTATTAAGGACTACAATATGTTGCCAAAGTAGCCTATTTTGTGGAAGTTAATTATTTTTTCAATAATAATACAGATGTGGATATTTAATTCATGCGAATATCAATCGGCCCAAAGGAAGGTTAATATTTGACGGAATTATATATTCATTTGTGGTAATAGATATGGGATAATTATTAAGGTTCCATGTGAATAATAAATCAGCCCAAAGGAAGTTTATTAGTTAACAAGATTTATTATCCATATTTGATTATTGCGTTAAGAGTACCACTTACAAGTTAATATTTCTATCCAAAGACTAAATATTAATGTTGTGCTAGGTATCTATTAATGAGATTAACCATTGTTTGAATTATTAATCTTATTATGAGCATGTTCTTTTGTTGTATGGATTCAGTTAATTAATATGCTAATATGATTTCTACCAACATCAATTTAGTTACTATGCTTGAAGATAATTTTAAGGACTGGAAAGAGAATGTCATAATCATTCCCGACTACATGAATCTTGACCTTGCATTAAGGACTAAAGAACCTTCTTTTCTTATGGACAAAAGTTCCATTGAGGAAAAACAGGATGTTGAGAAGTGGGAATGTTCAAATCGCATGAGTCTTCATGATCATGAAGCGTAGGATTCCAGAGACCTTTAGGGGCAATGTGTTTGAAAAGGTTACTACAGCCATTAAGTTTCTTAAAGAAATTGAAAAATGTTTTATGAAAATAATAAGGCTGAAACAAGAACGCTTTTGTCGAGTTTGATTTCAATAAAGTTTAAAGCAAAACAAGCATTAGAGTAAATCTTAGAAATGTCAAATATTGCTTCAAAACTAAAAGCACTGAAGTTAGGGCTATTTGAATATTTTCTCATGCATTTACTTTTAATTTCTCTTTCGGCACAATTTAGTCAATTTAAGGATTCAGTTATAGCTGCCGAAGGGACAAATGAACTCTGAATGAGCTCATTTCTTATTGTGTGCAAAGAAGAAGAAATGTTGAAGTAAGAACAGGCTAAAAGTGCTCACTTGGCTAGTACCTATCATGACAAAAATAAGAAGAAAATCAGGTTTCTTGCTATTTCTTTTGTGGTAAACCTGGACATATGAAGAAGGAATACTGGTAAGTATCATGGTTAGCATGTAAATAAAGGCCCATTTTGTAATTTTGTTTGTTCTAAGGTTAATTTAGCTTCAGTACCAATACACATTTGGTGGCTAGATTCTGGTGTTACTACTCACATATGTGTGTCAATGCAGAGTTGTTTGAATTGCCGAAAGCCAAATGATGCTGAAAGATTCATCTATGTAGGTGATGGCAAATTAGTCATAGTTGAAAAAATAGGGATTTTAAATATTATCGAAGATAGGATATTATTTAGATTTGAAAGAGACATGAAGTACCATCTTCTAGACGGAATTTGGTTACTCTTGTTCATTAAGAAACAATAAGCTCAGTCTTTTCTAAATTCAAATATTGTGGGTACGGGTTCCTTGTCTTTTTATGATAATCTATATTTACTTGATACTTGTTCGAATATTTTTAGTGACATGCAAGTATACACTGGTCGAAACAAGTAATATAATGATAAATTCGAGTATCGTCCCGCAGAGAGATAAATTTCCTTAAATTAATTAAAGAAAATAAAATTAAGAGCAAAACAAAATAATTGACTTAACTAAATCTAAATAATAACTTTAAATAAAAGGAGAAGTTAAAATTATAAAACTCGTTTCAAAGCCAAATTTCCCTTCATATAAATTTAATCTTCATCATATCTTACTCTTATCTTTTATTCTCTCGGATTATCGATTTACGATAATTATATGACATGGTAGCTCCCGCTCCTTCAGTGCTTCTATTATTTTTGCCTCAATTTCTACCTCCTAGTGATAATTCATTAATCAAGAAAATAATACATTAAGAATTGCCTTACAATCACATACGGTATTGTGTATCTCCCGACCACAACGACAAACAAGTCAAAAGACTCATCGTATGATGAATTATCAATGACTAATCTAATTAATTTCTCCCGAAATCTAATTAAAGCTCATGATCTAAGAAATATGTGATCAATCTACTCTTAGCATTCAGACCATGATAATTCAAATAATCCGATTAAATAAAAGAGTAAGAGCATGAAATAAATTCAATTAAATCATGTTAAGTTCCATTCTTCTCTACAACGAAATATAAGACTACTCCATAATAAAAATAGAAAACATTATAAAGAAGAAACTAATTTTATTATGAATGAAAAAGAAATTACAAAATTAGAAATATTTTCTTTCAATAAACTACTAAGCCGAAGTTGAGATATGATGAACAACAAATTACCACCCCTTTTTATAGAAGTGGAGATACAAAAATTCGAAGATAGTGTTCAAAAATCGACGTAATCTAATTAATTATAATGTCACTTCAAGTTTCCAACTTCTCAACCCCATTGAACACCATATCTTGTAGCCATTGGTGGGGCCAAGTGTCATGACCATTCAATTCCAAAGGTTAATTTATTCATCTTTTTCTACATTGAAACACCAAAATTAAGCATATATATTAAAATATTAATTAACCAAAAAAATTAAAGTAAAATATCAGTTAATTAATAATGTTTATTCCCAGGAAATACAAAATCATATAAAAAACTTGGGTAAATATTATATATTTTTAACACTTAAGAATACTATTGCATCTTTTAAGGAAACATTACATGTAGGTTTAAGTGGTATGAAAGAAAATTAAACAATGAGAATTCTACTTTACTATGACATAAGTGTTTTCGGACATATTTTTAAACAAAGAATTGAACGACTTATGTCAGATGAAATTTTGATTTTCTTGATTTATCATATCTTCATATCTGTGTTGAGTGCATTAAGGGAAAACAAACAAATATAAGGAGACTAGGTACCTATAGATCTTCAAACATTTTAGGAACTAATAAATATAAACATTTGTGGGCCATTATCTACGGCTTCTGGAATGTTCAATAATGTTTTATGACGTTATGGATGATAATTCTCATTATGGTTACGTTTATCTCATTCATGAGAAGTCTCATGCATTGGACGTGTTTAAGGCATATAAGGTTGAAGTTGAGAACCAACTTGACAAAACTATTAAGGCTATTAGATTTAATCGTGGTAGTTAATACTATGGTAGATATGATAGATTAGGTGTAAAATGTCCAGGACCATTTGCCAAATTCCTAGAAGAGTATGGAATTATCCTACAATACACAATGCCAGGTACTCTTAGATGAATGGTGTTGCTGAGAGATGAAACCGAACATTAAAGACATAGTAAGAATTATGATTGCTCATACTACTTTACCTGATTCACTCTGTGGGTGAGGTGCAAAAGTCAAAAGCATATCTTCTTAATTAAGTACCAACAAAGGCAACAGTTAAGATCTCTTATGAATCTGGACCGAGAAACCAAGTATTAAGCATTTACGCATTTGAGGTTGTCCAGCCACGTGCAAGGCCTTATAGGCCAAATGAAAGGAAACTTGACTCAAAAATAGTTATTCGTTATTTTATTTGGTATTCTGAATGGTCTAAAGGGTATAAGTTTTATGATCTCACAATAAAGTCATTTTTTGAGACGGAAATTCCAAGTTCTTTGATGATGTTGAGTTTGGAAGGGAAATAAAGTTAGAAACTTTATTTTAAGAAAATCTGTTCCTCTTATGATTATTCTTGACAATATTCAAGATCATATTCCTGATGTTATTCAAGAAAGAGGTGATGAATTATAAGAACATGATAATAGGTGATCAATCTATTCTTAGCATTTAGAACATGATAATTCAAACAATCCGATTGAATAAAAGAGTAAGAGCTTGAAATAAATTCAATTAAATCATGTTAAGTTCCATTCTTCTCTAGAACGAAATATAAGACTACTCCATAATAAAAATAGAAAACAATATAAAGAAGAAACTAATTTTTATTATGAAAGAGAAAGAAATTACAAAAACTAAAACTACTTCTTTCACTACACTTCTAAGCCAAGAGATGAGATATGATCAACAACAAATGACCACCCCTTTATATAGAAGTGGAGATACAAGAATTCGAAGAGGGTGTTCACAAATCGACGTAGTCTAATTAATTATGATGTCCCTTCAAGTTTCCAACTGTTCGACTCCATTGAACACCATAAATTGTAGCCATTGGGTGGGGCCAAGTGTCATGACCATTCAATTCCAAAGCTTAATTTATTCATCTTTTTCTGCATTGAAACACCAAAATTAAGCATATCTAATAAAATATTAATTAACTAAAAAATAAAGTAAAATATCACTTAATTAATAATGTTTATACCCGAGAAGTACAAAATCATATAAAAAACCTGGGTAAATATTGTATATTTTAAACACTTAACACACCCCCACACTTAAACTTTTGCACGTCCCGAGCAAAATATCATAACAAAGAAAATTTTACTACACAAAAATACTTAGTCCCCATTATGTTCTCATATGATTCTCAATCAAACTCTCAAGAGTCAACAAGATGTCAATCAAATCAGAAATTCCCTTTCATCAATCACATCCAAAAGAAAGCTCTCTGTGTGTGTGTGATAGTCCATTGGCTTATCATTCTCATCTGCAACCAAGAGAATACAATCAAGCACATGCTTAAATATGTTCACCTTTCGCTCCCATCTCCACTAATGTAGGTAATGCCAATTTAATGGAATCAATAGGTCTTTATAGGTTGTAACGGGGCCAGGGGCTAGGGACCAAAAATAGGATAAACAAGATAGAAAAATCAGAGGCTAATATGCACCCTAGAATTAAAAATCCTTTCTAAATCCTGACATACATGTACAACAAATCCCCAAGCAATATGACACAAACTTCCTTAAATGTAGTATCGAGTTGACCCAATATAAGAACTAACTTTGCTTTGATTTTCCATTGACTACCTATTGCTTTTCTTTTTTCTTTTATTTCAAACCAGTGGAAGACTATTGCTTCATCTTGTATTTACTGGTGGAGGATCATTGCCTCATCTTTTTCTTTTCTTCTTCTTTTTTTTCTTTGTTTTTTCTTCTCTTTTTTTTTTTACAAAGCAAAGTGCCAGGAAAGTCCACACTATCTACTCAATCACCACTCTATAACACGCAATGCCTTCCCCCTATACTACTCAAAGTTTCATCCTTGTTAGAATTTAGAACGAATTCAAAACACTAGGGTGCTAGGACTCAAGCAGCAAGATATATTTTCAATAAAAAGGCCAAGGCTAAAATAAAGGTAATCAAACAAATATGTATAATAAAGGCCATGAAATTGTGTACAGAGGATAATTCATATTAGGTAGGCTTGAAGAAAGGCCCAGACTCATCAAAAAGAAATGCCTATATCATTTTCCATCAACATGGCAAGCCAAATATTTCGCCTCGAAAGTCGCTAGGGCAAATTCTAAAAGTCATGACCATCATGTACAATCCTTATTGCAAAACATTCATTGAAATCATCTAAACCAAAGGATTGTGAAAATAATATAAGGTAGAGAACCAACTCTCGAATGCAATCTTTTACTCAGTTCATCCCTCATATCAATTAATCAAGTTTTCTCAAGAAAGGTAAGACTAATTCACATGTATCTATCATTGAACCAAGAGACTAAAATACCATTGCATAATAAAATTTTTACACTAAACTACACTATATATATATATATATATGTATATATCTATATAAATCTAAACATGAGTCGAGCATGAACAATATGCACAAAATTAAGGCATCACCCCCAAACTTAAACTAAGCATTGTCCTCAAAAATAAAAATAAGGAGAAAGAAGTGAAAGAGAACTCCCTCAACCAATTAGTCGGTGGATGATTATCATGAATAACTGAATTTGCACTTGACCCATGCTACAAAATAAAAAGAAATATTAAAAAAATCTACAAATAAAAATAAACTTTTAAAAGAAATCACTTGGGTTGCCTCCCAAGAAGCGCTTGGTTTAACGTCTACAGCCCGACCATCTTGATAATCTCCAAAATAGGTGGTACTTCAACTGATGGCAGCAATCTGTGGAATGGTAGATCTAAGGTTTCCACAACTCTAAATCTCCTAGGCAAGATTGGTTGTGAATCTAATACTTTAACCATTTCTTCCACATCAATATCTTCTTCACAAAGAAAATTTATGGCCTTATGTAATGAATCACTCAACTGATCCCCTTTGTACATTATTTTATCAAATAGTTCAATTTTAGAACAATCATATGTTTCATCCGGGCAATTCATGGATTTAAAGATGTTGAATGTGACACAATCGTTGTTTACTCTAAGTGTAAGTTTTCCAGCAGCTACGTCGATTAATGTTCTCCCAGTTGCTAAGAAACCTCTCCCAACAATGAGTGGTATATCATCATTCCTTCCTTCCATTTCAAGCACTACAAAATCTGCAGGAAAGATAAACTTGTCAACCTTTATTAAAACATCTTCAATGACTCCTTTAGGATATACCAATGATCGGTCAGCCAACTGGAGTGTGATGTTGGTAGGAGCAATATCCTTGATTCCTAACCTTTTGAAAACAGAAAAAGGCATAAGATTAATGCTAGAACCTAAGTCACATAAAGCATTACAATGAACATTTCCTCCAATTGAACATGGAATCACAAATTTTCCTGGGTCTTTTATCTTAGGAGGTAGTTTTCTTTGGAGGACAACACTACATTCCTCTGTCATGGCTACAACTTCATTGTCATATACTCTCCTTTTCTTTGCTAGAATATCCTTCAAGTATTTTACATAACTAGGCATCTGTTCAAGTGCTTCAGCAAAAGGTATGTTAATTTGTAATTTCTTAAATATATCAAGAAATTTTTTGAAATATTTTTCATCACTTTGTTTCCTCAATCTAGAAGGAAATGGTACCTTTTCTTCGACCTCATCTATAAGTACTTCATCTTTTTCTTTCCCTTTGCTTCCGAGTAAGCTAACCAATGTATTGGGTTCACGTTCGTTGTTTGGTTTTTCATCTTTTTCCTTAACTTCATTGGGTTGAACTGGTTCTTGTAAAGTAATACCACTCCGGGTTGTTATAGCTTTGCAATGCTCTTGACCATCATTCCTTGGTTGTTCTGGTTGGCTAGGAAGTACACCCTTGGGTCGCTCACTTGGTTCCTTGTTTAATTGCACCATAACTTGTTGCATAAACTGTTGTTGTTGTTGTTGCTGATTCTGCATAAATTGTTGCATAGTTTGTTGCATAGAATTGAACATTTGGATCAAATCCGGTTGTTGTTGGTTGAAAAGAAAGTGAAGGAGGTCGAGAATGTTGTGATGGTGGTGGTGGATTATTGGGGACAGCAGCCGATTGTGGAGAATTATTCCATGAAAAGTTGGGGTTATTGCGCCAGCCCGCATTGTAGGTGTTGGAATAGGGATTGTTGTTCCTATTAAAGTTGCCTACATAGTTAACTTGATCTGTTGCACATTGACCTATAAAATGTCCTTGTCCACACCATTCACACCTTGGTTCTACAGCCTTAACATGTCCCTGCATATTAAGATTTTGAACTTGATTAGCTAAAGCACTGACCTGAGCAGATAAAGCAGTAAGTGCATCTAATTCTAAAACTCTGGTAGTCCTCCATGGATGCATGGCTTCTTCCTCTATTGGTTCTTGTGCTCTTCTTCCAGCGGCACACAAGTTTCTCAAAGTCCTTTCAATCTCTGGATCACAAGAAGACAAGGGTGACCGCACTAATATATGCATAAACAAATGATAATAAATAATGATACAAGGAAGAAGACAATGATATAGTTTATTTATTTTTCTTTATTTTTCTTTTTTTTAAAAAATAATCAGACACTAAAATCTAAAAAGAAAAGAAAACACTCAAAATTCTAATCCTAAATTAACTTAGAAAATTCGATCTCCCGGCAACGGCGCCAAAAACTTGTTCGAATAATTTTAATGACATGCAAGTATACACGGTCGAAACAAGTAATATAATGATAAATTCGAGTATCGTTCCCACAGAGAGATGAATTTCCTTAAATTAATTAAAGAAAATAAAATTAAGAACAAAACAAAAATAATTGACTTAACTAAATCTAAATAATAACTTTAAATTAAAAGCAGAAGTTAAAATTATAAAACTCGTTCTAGAGTTGAATTTCCCTTAACATGAATTTAATCTTCATCAAATCTTACTCTTATCTTTTATTCCCTCGGATTGTCGATCTAGGATAATTATATGACATGGTGGCTCCTGCTCCTTCATGCTTCTATTATTTTGCCTCAATTTCTACCTCCCGGTGATAATTGATTAATCAACAAAATAATGCATTAAGAATTGCCTTACAATCGCATACGGTGTTGTGTATCTTCCGACCACAACGACAAACAAGTCAAAAGACTCGTCGTATGATGAATTATCAATGACTAATCTAATTAATTTCTCCCAAAATCTAATTAAACCTCATGATCTAAGAAATAGGTGATCAATCTATTCTTAGCATTTAGAACATGATAATTCAAACAATCCGATTGAATAAAAGAGTAAGAGCTTGAAATAAATTCAATTAAATCATGTTAAGTTCCATTCTTCTCTAGAACGAAATATAAGACTACTCCATAATAAAAATAGAAAACATTATAAAGAAGAAACTAATTTTTATTATGAAAGAGAAAGAAATTACAAAAACTAAAACTACTTTCTTTCACTACACTCCGAAGCCAAGAGATGAGATATGATCAACAACAAATGACCACCCCTTTATATAGAAGTGGAGATACAAGAATTCGAAGAGGGTGTTCACAAATCGACGTAGTCTAATTAATTATAGATGTCCCTTCAAGTTTCCAACTCTTCGACTCCATTGAACACCATAACATTGTAGCCATTGGGTGGGGCCAAGTGTCATGACCATTCAATTCCAAAGCTTAATTTATTCATCTTTTTCTGCATTGAAACACCAAAATTAAGCATATCTAATAAAATATTAATTAACTAAAAAATAAAGTAAAATATCACTTAATTAATAATGTTTATACCTGGGAAGTACAAAATCATATAAAAAACTTGGGTAAATATTATATATTTTAAACACTTAACAATACTATTAGTTCTTTTAAGGAAACATTGCATGTAGGTTTAAGTGGTATGAAAAGAAAATTAAACAATGAGAATTCTACTTTACTTTGGCATAAGTGTTTTAGGACACATTTTTAAACAAAGAATTGAACGACTTAAGTGAGATGAAATTCTTGATTCTCTTAATTTATCAGATCTTCATGTCTGTGTTGAGTGCATTAAGGGAAAACAAACAAATATAAGGAGACTAGGTACCAGTAGATCCTCAAGCATTTTAAGAACTAATAAATATAGCCATTTGTGGGCCATTATCTATGGCTTGTTGGAATGGTCAATAATATTTTATGACATTATAGATGATAATTCTCATTATGGTTACGTTTATTTCATTCATGAGAAGTCTCAAGCATTGGACTTGTTTTTAGCATATAAGGCTAAAGTTGAGAACCAACTTTACAAAACTATTAAGGCTATTAGATTTAATCGTGGTAGTTAATACTATGGTAGATATGATAGATTAGGTGTAAAATGTCCAGGACCATTTGCCAAATTCCTAGAAGACTACGAAATTATCCCACAATACACAATGCCAGGTACTCATAGATGAATGGTGTTGCTGAGAGATGAAACCGAACATTAAAGACATGATAAGAATTATGATTGCTCATACTACTTTACCTGATTCACTCTGGGGTGAGGTGCAAAAGTCAAAAGCATATCTTCTTAATTGAGTACCAACAAAGGCAACAGTTAAGATCTCTTATGAACTGTGGACTGGAAAAACCAAGTATTAAGCATTTACGCATTTGAGGTTGTCCAGCTACGGCAAGGCCTTATAGGCCAAATGAAAGGAAACTTGACTCAAAAATAGTTATTCGTTATTTTGTTTGGTATTCTGAATGGTTTAAAGGGTATAAGTTTTATGATCTCACAATAAAGTCATTTTTTGAGACGGGAAATGCCAAATTCTTTGATGATGTTGAGTTTGGAAGTGGAAATAAAGTTAGAAACTTTGTCTTTGAAGAAAAATCTGTTTCTCTTCTTATGATTATTCTTGATAATATTCAAGATCATATTCCTGATGTTGTTAAAAAACAATACCAAAATTATAAGACAATGTCGAAATTCTCCCTAATCACAATTATTAAGTTATATGTGAAGAGGAAAATTGACAACCTCAAGAGGAAATGCCATTGACAAGATCCACAAGAGAAATGGGAAATGAAATTTCGGATGAGTATATCATCTTTCTTCAAGAACGTGAGGATAACATTGGAATTATTGAAGATGATATAATCAACTTTCATCAGGCCATGAAGAGTTCTAATTCTCAAATGTGGATCGATACCATGAATGAAGAAATAAAGTCCATGAAAGATAATGACATTAGGGATCTTGTTCCATTGCCTAAAGGTGTGATAGCTATTGGTTGTAAATGGCTAAACCAAATGGGATTCGATAGGTAATGCAGAAAGATATGAGGCTCATCCTATTGTAGTGGGCCTTATGCAAAAGGAAGGCATCGATTATAATGAGACTATCTCTCTAGTTTCATCGAAGCACTCATTCAGAATAATTATAGCATTAGTGGCACATTTTGATCTTGAGTTGTATCAGATGGATGTAAAGACTATATTTCTAAGTGGTGACATTGATGAAATAAGTTACATGGTGCAACCAGAAAACTTTGTGTTGGGAGATTCAAAGAATATGGACTCAAGCAGACTTTTCGTCAATGGTATCACAAATTTTCATCAAGTTATTTTCTTGTTTGGTTTTGAGATGAATATGATTGATGATTGTATATACCATAAGTTTAGTGAGAGTAAGTATATTTTTCTGGTTTTATATATTGATGATATATTACTTGCTAGTAATGATATATGTTTTTTGTAAGACACCAAGAGATTTTTATCAAAGAAATTTGAAATGAAAGATATTGGAAATGTGCCTTTTGTATTAGAAATTCAAATACATCAGGATCATTCTCGATGTATACTCGGATTATCACAATAGACCTATAAAGAGAAGTGATTAAGAGATTTGGCATGCAATGTTGTAAACCAAGAGATATCCCTATTTATAAAGGAGACAATTTCAGTCTCAATCAATGTCCTAAAAATGACACAGAAGGAGAGGAAATGCATAAGATTCCCTATGCTTCAGTAGTAAGAAGTCTTATGTATGTTCAAAGTATGTATGCGTCTAGATATTGCATATATTATTTGAATGTTGGGCAGATATTTAAGTAATTCGAGATTGGATCATTGGAAGGTAGCCAATAAGGTCATGAGGTATCTTCATAGAATAAAACATTACATGCATACATGTCGGAAGTCAGATCAACTTGAGATCATTAGGGTATTCTGATTTCGATTTTGCTAGATGCAATATAGTTGTCGATCCACTTCTCGCTATGTCTACCTACTTGTTGGATGAACTATATCTTTGAAGAGTGCTAAACAGACACTCGTAGCTTCTTCCACTATGATAGTTGAATTCATAGCTTGTTATGAGGCATCCATTCAGGGAATATGCTTGCAGAATTTTGTCACAAGGTTGTGCATTGTTTATAATATTGAAAGACCATTTATGTTATTTTTTGACAATCAATATATTATATCATATTCGAATAACAACGGGAGTTCATAGAGATCAAGTTCCTTGTTTTGAAGGAAAGAGTTTAGAGTGGTAAAGTTTGGGTAAAGTCTCTATAGAGCATATTGGGACAAACTCCATGGTTGCCGATCTGCTTACTAAAAGTTTACCCCGCCGAAGGTCTTTCATGAGCATATTGCTCATATGGGTGTTGTATCATTTAATGATATGGTACTTTAGGGGGAGTTTGTTTTATTGCGGTATTTGGTTTATGTTTCACTATATTTTGGCGATCTCATAAGGTTGGACCAGTTGAAAATAGACATGTTTAGATCAAATTACATGTAATTTTCATGCTACACATCCACACTTGATCTATGTCATTTAATTATATTGATGTATGTGACCATGGATGGGTTTTGTTACGATAAATATAATGAAAATCACCTTGATCCTATATTAACATTAATTAATGGACGAGATTGTTATTTTGGAATAATAGCATAAGTTATTTTAGAGCTCACAAGGTTATATATAATTGTCTTTGTGTGTGTCTATATATATATATATATATATATATAGTACAAGTGGGAGATTGTTGGATATTAGACATAAATGTATACTTGATTTTGGAATTGTATAATATGCTGTTATTTATGGTTGGCCTAAATTCAATTTATCTATTAAAAGTTAAGTATTGATGGGCCATAAATAAAGGTGTGGAATTAAAAGTGTAGATACCATTTTTGTAATTTCTCCTTTTTGAGCGGTCAAATTGAAATTATAAATTTAAGCAATAAATAAGGAGGTTATGGTCCCTGAATTCATAAATAGTTTTCGTTCTTGTATCCCGTTGTCCAGTAACTTTAGTTTTTAAAACTAGTATTGAATTTGAAAGATCAAAACCTAAGGAGGTAAAGAATCATTTTGCTTTTATAAATTTAGGTATGCTTCTACTATCTAATTTTATTTACTTGATGATTTGATATGAAGACTAATAAAGTTTTGTTTTTAAGTTTAAGTGATAAAGTTCTAACAGGCTGCATATTAAATCTGTCATGCTAGGAGAGCTAAAGAGTAGAGCCTGAAGTCAGGTGGGGTGGTCATTGGCAAAGCCCTCGTGATGAGGACCAGCAAGATCCGTCCCTAGAGGTAGAGGGCAAGGATACAATGGCAGTTCATGCTGTACAGGGGCAATCTGTGGAGATAGCTCCCGAGCAATTTAAAGCTCTGCAGTTTCATAAGGGCACTCAGTAGACAGGTGGGGCTCGAGATATTCCATGGTGCAATTATTGTCAGAAGAGGCACCCAGGCCATGAGGATGACATGGGCCTGCATTGCAAGTGGAGAGTTGGGGACCATGCCAGTGTGTCCACCTAGGGCTTTGCTGTAGTCACCTCAGCTGCAGTATCATCCTTTGAGACTACAGTATTTTCCTGTGCCATAGTAGTTTGCACTTCAGCTAGGTCTGCAGCCACAGATTCGGCAGCCCCCACAGCAAGATCAGGGACTGCTAACTTTTCCACCACACCCTCTCTTGCCCCCTCCTCAGTCGCACAATGGTGGCCTGCAGCAGTGAGGCCAGCAGGTCCAGTGTGGGCAGCAGAGGGAGGATCTTGTTGCCGCCATAGTTGGTTAGTGGGTAGAGACCGCACCAGCAGAGAAGGATCAGGACGCCGCACCCAAGCAGCTCGATGGAGCATATGCCGCTAATCCAGTTGAGGATGCGCTCGATGCCGTCGTCGACACCACAGGTTTGTTCCATCTGGCTTCCATGCTGTTAGTTTTCGCTGTAGTCACTGCTTGTTTTCTTGGGCACTTGGGTTTTCACTTAAATGAAATTTCAGGGACAGAATTTTCTTACCGGTCCGTCAGTCCTGTGTTTTGAGCCTGATTTTCTATATACTATGTTTAGCTTGATCTAAGTAACACGTGATTAGTCCGGTTCAATCGATCTAGTGGTATTGGGATCCTTTGTGTTCTGTTGTGAGCTAGGGTGTTGGGCATGTCCGCCATTAAGTTGGTCCAGTTGGCCCCGAATTGCAAAGCTGGTGCTTGTGTTTTCAATTGTTTTAGAGTAGCCTAGGGTCGCGTGCCTCATTAGTTTGTGTTGCATGCATTCGGGTATACCTCTGTGCCCAAGTCATATTTTAGAATCCATCCCAAGCCCATCCCTCCACTTCCCTCCTTTTTCCCTTTTTCGGCCCCTTTCGTGCATTTCGGCCTCCACAGCCCCATGCACAGCGCGGGTGTCGTTGCGTTGACACACGCGTGGGCATGGGTTCTTTTGCATTGACGTCACTTTGGGTAGGGTTTTATAGCCTGTCCACCGGTTCTTTGGGGATGGTCTAGCCACCTTCGCCTTTGTCCTCCATCACTGTCTCCTTGTGGCCCTTCGGCACTGTCGTCCAACCTTCCTCTTCCCCTCCTTGGTCTCTCTTCCTCTTCCCCTTCCTCCTTTCCTCCTCTTCTTCCTCCCCCGCCAATGTATGCCACCCTTTTCTGCCTTTCTCTTCTTTTTGGAAAGATTCGGTTTGTTAGGATACAGATTCCATGACTAGGACAAGTAGAATGATTGTTCTTCATATTATCATAATCATTTTATATTGACTTGTTGTTTGTTTTTAAAAATCTAATTTTTATCTTCTTGGACGTGTGTTTGTGTTTAAAAGTTGTAATGAAATGACCATTTTTTGTTTAAATTATAAAATTTGATACCTAATCTACTTAATAGCGGTCAAATTGATGCAAAGATTAAAATTTTATGATTTTTGGACTGAGTACAAGCTGCCCATTTTGCATACCAAATTACTAAACTAACTAAACAATTAAAATAATGCTAAGATAACCACTACATGGTTGTAAAATTGGTTTTTGGGGGCAATCATAAACGTAAATGGTAATCGACCTAATTATATGAATTAATTAAACATTATCAGTGGATGTTAATTAATAAAGTCGTCGTAATGAATGGGGTATGGGTTGGACTCGACACCTCAATAGGCACTATCGATGTAACACCCCGATTTTGATTAATTTAAGAACCGAATCAGAAATGTTACCAATAGAACCAAGTCATGTTTAAAGTTATCGGTCAGTACGACTCGATTAATGAAATAGATCGAACAACCATCTGGTGTCATGAGAATGGAAGACATTATTAAATAGACATCAAACAAATTAAATATAAAATAAAAACAATAATGTAAATAACTACATTGAGCTCAAGTGTGTATAACATTTATCTGTCCTCCCACTAAAGTCAACTTAGGATTTGCAAAACCTACATATATTATATGAAAAAATGTCAGTAACAAATGTTGCTATTCCGAAAAAATAACTAATACAATCTGTCAAAGGAGTATTCCATTAGCCATGAAAACTTATGAAACTTTAAGATTGCCCCACACTGAGCGGTAAGCAAACATACTTAAGCAATTTCTTGCTCACATGCACAGCTCATAATCATATTCATACATACATTCAGCGCTTACACCATCAAACCTTCCATATCACCCGCCACGGTACTCGAGGGGAAAATGGAATAGTTAAGTTAGTGCTACAATTTCTAAAAATACGTTGCATTACGTAGTACCATCCAGTGTTGCAGAAATCGGCCGATTAAATCAGATCGGCGTCGCGCCGATCCGATTTCGGGCCGAATCGGGCGGCCCCGAATCGGCCCCGGAATCGGCCGAGTTCGGCCGATTCCGACCGATTTAAATCGGAATCGGAATCGGCCGATTTAAATCGGAATCGGTTTTTAGGAAATTACCAAAATACCCTAGGTATGATTTTTATTAAATTATTTAAGCATGGGTAAAATGGTAATTTGGATTTTAAAAACCTAAAATCAAACCCGCTCCCCGACACCGCCGCCGCTCGTCCGCCCGCCGCCGCCCGGTTTCCGCCTCCGCCGTGCGGCCCCGACTCCGCGCTCGCCGCCGACCGGGCTGCCGACCTCGCCGCCGACCTCGCAACGTCGCCGCCCACCCGTGGCCGGACCGAATCGGGCACGCACGAATCGCCGCCGACTCCGCCGCCGGCTCCGGGCCGCCGACGGTTCGTCCGGCCGGGCTGCCGACATCGACCGGGCTGCCGACATCGCTCGCCGCGAGACTCGCCGCCGACCGGGCCGCCGGTGGCGGCGGGAGGTAAAAATCGCACGGTGGCATTCTTGTAATTAAAAGTTGACTCGAGTCTAACTCGAGTCAAAAATAATAATTAATTCGAAATAATTTAAAAAAAATCTTAAAAAATATTTAAAAATATCAAAAACTATAATACACAGAATAATATCAAAATAACATCAATACTTAATTTTAATATATTTATATTATAAATTGTCAAATTATTATATATAACTGATTAAATTAATTTGGACCGATTCAACTGAACCGATTCCTGGCCGATTCAGACCGATTCCGATTCCGATTCCGATTCACTGGAAAACCGATTCCGATTCCGATTCCGATTTATGCAACCATGGTACCATCATACACCACACTACCTCATGGTTTGAAGGAGTACTAGTGCGATTCATACATATCTCTATACCTCTCACTCTCTTATTCATGAAATCCATAAAAATATATGTACTCATATAATAGGCTTCGGAAAGAGGCTTGTATTATATACTTCTGGAGCTTTAGTTTGAAAACCCACAAGGGATTTCATCCTCGTAGTTTTATTAAACATGTGTAAAAAGCACAGCTTAATGGCCCGACATTGGAGGGATGAAATAAAAAGCCGCTGATGCTGTCCTACATATAAAACATGATCAAACTCTACACACAAAAAGTCAAGAAGAGAGGGAGTGTCCTACAGACCTATGGTCTAAGCTCCAAGCATATCTGTATATCTACGGCGAGCTCACACTATAAAACCTACATCGGGACCCATTACTAAATAATATACTAACATCTATATATGATGCAAGCTCGTGGTGTGTGCTCATATCATTAATACATCTTAATAAAGAAAATAGTACTAACAAACCTAAAATTAAACACATGGCATGCAAATCGAGACATACTACTAATAAATAATAAATAAATAAATAAACAATATATCCACTCATAGATATTTAGATAAATAATAAACACATGAACATAAATAATACTCTAATAATACAATAATAAAATAATTATATAATATAAATACATAGGTAAACACGATTAAATATCAAAAGATACTCATGCTAGGAAACATATAAAAATAAATAAACATGCTAAATAAATAAATAAATAGTTAATCTTCATTAATCATGAATATTAATAATATCATAGTCATATAATAAAAGAATACATAATTAAATATAAATAAATAATAACATACACATGATGAACCAATAAATAAATAATATATAAATATATATATATATATATATATATACACAATTTAGTACACATAATAAGACATAATATTCATAAGTAAATATAATATTAATAATAACAAATAATCATGTAAACATTCATCATATATGATAAACATATAAATAAAAATAAATAAACAATAATAAACAAATAAATATTTCAATAAAACGATAAATAAAGAAAAAACATCATAACATCCAATCATTCTCAATCATGTGAATATGCATCTAAACTAATATAGAAGTTTTCAAATTACCGAAAACGGTGGAATAACGGATGAAAACAGTTCGAAAATAAGTTGAACCGGACCAAATTGCGCTGAACCAGACCAAACTGAAAGGCCTGAACCAACCTAGTCTGGGTTAAATAAACTGTTGGGTCGACTTGGCGGACTTGAACACTTGGTGGACATGAACACCAGGCGGACTTAGACATCGCCAGGCGAACGTGGGCATGACCAAGGGGACGTGGCTATGGGCTGGTGGATGCGGTCGGGGGCGACGGTGCCCATCGCCGAAATATACCCAAAAGAGGTGGTGGTGGTGGTGACGGTCGGAGGAGTCCAATCTTTGGTTAGGCAAAAAAGGCTAGGAAAGGGGTAAATCGCCGTCGGGTGCAGCCACATCATCGGTGGCGATCACGGCCACGGCTGATCATCGTGGGTTGTCTCAAAATGTAAATATAGGCAAGATGAAGTTGTGGGGGTGATCGGACTGGCTAGTGGTGGCTCGCCGGCGCTGGAAAATGGCCCGAAAGGGTGGCGGCGGGTGTGGAAAATGACACTGAAAACATCATCTCCCGAGGCTACTATGGCGGCTCCGATGGCGATGGTGGGTACAAACTGGTAGCCGCCACGAGATGGTCATGGCCATACCGATGGTGTGGCCGGACGAGGGCCGGGGTCTAGCCGGTGGTGACCCGAAGTGGTGGCGGCGGTAAAGGGTGTGAAGCTCTAGAAATGTTGAAAATCTTTCGAGTTCAAATAATGAATGCCAAGTTTGAGTGGACAGCTCAGATTTTGCCACATGGCACGATCTGATCGTCTGACAACTCAGTGGCCTAATGGGTCCACCTATGGGTATATGCAATATACACATAGATGGAAAGCTCGGTTCAAGGCCGTCCGAACTTGAAATTGACTCGAGTCTTGAAATTAACTATATAGGCAGGAATTGAGGCAAGAAGGGTAAATGAGCCTCGAACCCGAAACTAAATCAAGCTGGGCCCACAGTGGCACAATATAGTAATCTGAAATTCATATGCTGCATGCAAATGAAATACCCACAACATCCCAAACGGATACTAAACCCTGTGTCATCCTAGATCTAGGCCTAAAATCCTAACTAACTCATGAAAAAATCATATGTATACCTCACGCATAGACTGATAACTCATGCTCAACTATATCATAACTGAAATTGTCATATGCATGTCTAGTATACTCAACATCAACAACATGCTCATATGGCATCTGCGACTCATACTCATATTCATAAAATTGTTTTGGCTTGAGGTTGCTCAAATCTATTAGAAACTACCCGAATTGGAGAAAACTAAAATCGGGTAACCTAACCCAAAAATGGAGTTTTACAGCCGAAGTCTGCTGGATCTTCAAGAGACACGAGTTTCCAAGTTCTGCTTCTTGGATGTTGGTTTGACAAAAGAATCAGAAGGGCTAAGTTTAATTAAATTAACTATCAATTGAAATTGATTTCCATATGTTTACTAAGATCTCATTTGCGATTCGTGTGCCAGGTTATCTCTTATAAGTTGCCCTGCTTCTCCAAGCATCTCGATAACTTATGTTAGAATTTAAATCTTTGTAATGAATCCGAAAATGTATTTCATTAAATACCAAAATCTCCATTCAACAATTTGTACATAAATTATTATAATTTCATGATGTTTTCGGCACATTTGACATGTAATTGTGTTGGGCGTGTGGAGTGTTTAATTTTTTTGTCCAACATGTCATGTCATTTGCCACATCTTGGACTATTGGATGTCATTGCAAGCATGGCGTAGTGGTATGCATTTTTTAGGCCATGAAGAGTCAAACTTGCCACGGTAGGGCAAGGAGTTTTTCCACGCTGTTAGGACTCTTCCTTCTGCTTGATCTATTGCTTGGCTCACTCGTTTTGTTTTCTCATTGTAGAACCTATCCAGTATCATTTTATTTGATCTCACCATCTATGGCCATCTTATCGATTTTATGGATTAATGAACTTCAAGGCTGAGGCCCCTTTATGAGGTATCAAAAATGCAAGATCCAACTCAAAGGTCACACTTTAGGGCTACTCAATTTGACCCTTCCCAAACCTTATGTGCATCTTACGCTTTCAGATTTCAGGTGCATGCATAGTCGATGGGATCTTGATGCTAACCGAGAGGCCCAGTTGGTACCCACTTGTGGTGCTCGGTTAGTAGTTAATTGTGTTATGATAATCTATATAGTACCTAGCAGTAGTCTATCTCAGCGATTAGCATGTGCTTGCTCTCCGTCGAGTATATCCGGATCATGCCAAGTTTGAGATGTGATCAGTTAGGCTATATTGGCCACGGGCATGTTGTCATCGACTAGATTCTTGCTCATGCATAGAACCCCAAGAGTATTCTAGTTTGTGTGCTCAATAAGCTATGTGATTATGATTAGGCTCCATTGGCCTTATTGTGATTAGATTGTGTGTGTATAGGAGTTTCTGATTTCATTTTATTTTTCTTGTCGATAACTATTTTTATCCATTTGCTAGCATTGTTGTTTCCTTTATTAGCTAATTGGGACTCAATGACCCTTGTTGCTGATGTGTTTTAATTAATTGTAGGTGTTTGGTTGTGGCGTTGGCTGGCATAGGTGAACAGATTTCGAGGAGGTTGGAGATGATGGGCTGGTTGTGCTTTTGAGTGGGTTGTTGTATTTTTTTCTTTTGTTTATTGTGGACATCTTCCTCGTTGTTTTATTGAGGCTTGTTGATCTCCGATGTGAACTTGTGGGGCCTTGAGCCGATTTTAGAAATGCAAACGTCATTGCAATAGGCGTATTTTCGTATTCTTAACAATATCTTTCTATTTTGCATATGGAATACACCGGCATACGTAGGTTTAATTTATTTTGGACAAGAATTGTAACACACCAATTTCAGTTCACCTAAAAACTGAATCAGAAATATTACAATCAAGTCGGTTATGTTTAAAGTTGTTGGTTGGTAAGACTCGATTGATAAAATAGATTGAAACAACCTTCTTTGGGTCATGAGAATGGAAGATATTGTTAAATACGCGTCAAACCAAATCGAATATAAATAAAAGTAAGAAAGTAGATTACTGCAGTGACCTCAAATCTGTGTAGCATTTATCTATCCTCCCACCAAAGTCAACTTAGGATTTGCAAGACCAACATATATTATATAAAAAATGTCAGTAACGAATGTTACTAGTCTGAAAAATAACTAGCACAATTTGGCAAATTGGTACTCCATTACCCACGGAAACTTTGAAACTTTAAAATTGCCTCACACTGCGAGTGGTAAGCATACTTAAATAAATGTTGGCTTGCATGCACGGCTAATATTCATATTCATACATACAATGCTTATGCCATCTCATCTACCATATTACACCTGCCACGGTCCTCGAGTGGCAAAAGGAACTGTTAAGTTAGTGCCACAAATTTCGAAAATGTAGTGCGCTACATAGTACCCTCATACACCACACTACCTCAAGGTTTGAAGGAATACTAGTGCGGTCTATATATATCTCCATACCGGTTACTCTCTTATTCGTGAAATCCGTAAAAATGCACATACTTACATAATAGGTTTAGGGAACATGCTTGTATTATATATTTTCGGAGCTTCAGTTCGAACACAAAAAAGGGATCTCATCCTTTCAGTTTTATTAAACATGTGTAAAAAACATGGCTAAATGGGCTAACATCGGAGGGATCTGATAAAATGCTGCCGATGTCATTAGACGTCCAAAACACGATTAAACTCGCCACGCATGGAGTCAAGCAGAGATTAATCAAGAGAGAGTCCTATGACTTGTTGTCCAAGTTCCAAGCACGTCGACACATCTACGGCGAGCTTGAACTTCGTAACCTATATTGAAACCCACTACTATGTAAAATACTGATGTCTCTATATTATGCATGTTTGTGGTGTGCTCGTATTATCAATACATCTTAACAAAGATTACAACGCTAACAAGCCTATAACTATACACGTGGCATGCAAATCGAGATATAATAATAATAATAATAAGTAATAAATAAATAAAGAAATGCACTCATAGATAATTTGATAAATAATAAATACATGAACTTAAATAATATTCTAATCATAAAATAATAATATACTTATACTATATAAATACAGGGGTAAACACGAGTAAATATCAACATATACTCATTGTAGTAAACATATAAATAAATAAATAAATATATGTATAATAATTCAATAAATAAATAAATAAATAGTTAATACTCACTAACCATGAATGTTAATAAAATCATAGTTACACAATACGAGAATACATAATTAAATACAAATAAATAATGACATAAAAATTTATAGATAAATATATATATATATATATATATATATCCACACAATTTAGTAAATAAAAATAAGACTAATAATATTAATAAGTAAATATATCATTAATGATAATAAGTAATCATATAAACATGCATTACAATCAATAAATACACAAATAATACAAAATAAATAATAATAATAATAATAATAAAATAAAATAATTAATAAAAAAAATCATAATAACCAAACATGCTCAATCATGGGAATATGCAAAAACGGTGAAAGAACGAACGAAAACAGTTTGAAAATGAGCTTACCAGAACGAGTTGAATGGACTAAACCAACTCGATTTGGGTTAACTGGAAAATGGGTTGGGTTAACTGGGCGGATATGAACTGGACTGATGGACAAGGACACGAGCTTGGACTGGAAGACTTGGGCACATGCAGGCAGACATGAACACGGTCAAACGGGCCGGACTGGGCAGCCGTTGCTCCTCGATGGAAAACGCCAACAGTGATGCTGTTGGGGTCGCCATTGGTCGGGATTGACGACGCATTCAATGTGGGCCATGAAGGTGGTGGCGGTTGGTGCAGTGCTGCCACTAGCTGGTCGAAAAATGGCCGGAAAGTGGGTGGTATCCCTGCCGGGTTCGGCAACGTTGCTAGCAGCGATCGTGGCCATAGCAGTGGTCGTGGGTGGTCTCAAAAGATCGGTCATTGATTGAAGAAGCCATCTAGGCAAGTGCGAGTCGCTTGCAGTGATCGTTGCCATGGTGGAGGTCGGTGTCAGTCTCCAAAGGAAGATCTCACCGAGGAGAAGCTGTTTGTGTGGTAAGCTTCACTGGAGGACACCAGCCAGCGCCAGAAAATGGCTCAAAAGGGGGTGGTGGAGGTGATGAACAGTGGCCAAAATTCGGTCAGCGGTGGCAACTCCGCCAGTGCAGGTGGTGATCGTAGGTGCAGACAAATAGCCGGCCACAAGGTGAGATCCTCAAAATTGTGGCTGCGGAGTTAAGGTGAGATCCTCAAAATTGTGGGAAAGTCACTGAAAATCAAAGGGATATCACTGGAAATCAATGGGTGAAGATATGGCTGAGTGTAAAGCTCATATCTTGCGACATGGCATGATCTGGATGTCCGATGGCCATCTGGGCCCATACTCTTAGTCTAAAAACTAGTATGGCTCTAGCTCAAGTTGAACCGGCTTGAGACTGGCCCAAATTGGGCAACCTACAAGCAGGTAAAGCCCTAACCCGAAGCTGGGTTTTACAACCTCTCCTCATAAAAATCCGTCCGCGGAATTTCTCAAATAAATTGCCATCAGAAGACTCAACTGAACATGCCATTGAGCTAGCAAAACTAAAGCTATTGAACTATAACCTGGAGAGTAGCTCTCCCTCAAAGGCTAGCTGTATACGGCCCAAACAGACTAACATGAACCTGGAACTCTAAACACTGACAAAACTCACTAGCTCCTTAATAATTTGGCTGGATGAATTACACTTGATCAAATCATCTGGCGAAACATGCCTACATGTTGGAATCATCTAACTAGACTAACCATACATGCTCGAATTGTATCGCTGAACTAGCTCCTAGGGTCAGTGGAAACTATGTGTGCTCCTATGCTCGAAACATGCCTTACCTCGGCGGGAAAAAACCTAGGTTCACCCCTGAGGGTCTACTCGGTGATCAAGTACTCTAATGTACTGCAAGGTACTTGTAACAACCCGGTCCAAAGTACAACGTAATGGGCCTAAGTCATTTCTTTAAAATGTTAACCCAAGTTAATGATCTATAGTCTATTCCCACTTATAAATAGGATCTTCTCCTAGTAGGTATTAGATGTGGGATTGAGTTGAGGGATCTCACAATCCACCCACCTTAGGAAATTTAGTCCCTGAAATGCCTACCCTTGGCCTATTCCTAGCCTCAGCCCACGACCTTCTTTGGCCTGTCACCGGGCAGCCTAGCCAATGTCCTTAGTCTTGGACCGTTACTAACCCCAGCCCGCGACCTTCTTTGGCTAGTGACCGGCAGCCTAGCCAACATCCCTAGTCCAACCCACCATCTAACACGTAACCAGGATGCTCTGATACCACCTGTAACGACCCGGTCCAAATTGCAACATAATGGGCCAAAGTAATTTCTTTAAAATGGTTAACCCAAGTTAGTGATCTATAGTTCATTCCCACTTATAAACAGGATCTTCTCCCAGTAGGTAGTAGATGTGGGATTAAGTTAAGGGATCTCACAATAGCCCGAATTGGACCGGGTGTTACCTAAAAATATAGTTAATGCAATTGTAACATGCAAGAACATGAATCGTAACATGGTAAATAATTCCAGAACATGAATTTTAATACTGCAAATAAGTCTAGAATTTATAAATTAAAAAATAAAATATGCTCTTATGCATATGACAATAGATAAAATAACTGTCCCATAGTCTCAGACCATTTCCCATAGCCATAATTATACCACATCAGAATAATAAGGAAGTCCAATTTTTATTATCAATTCACCAAACCTAAGTCACTTTTGTTCTTCAGTCCAAAGCTCCTTACCTGCGGAGGCAATTCTGTATTAGTAATAAAACCAATAAGCCGCATAATTAAATGAAACAAGTCAATAAAATCCCAATTATTGTTTCAAGAGACTTTTAGTTCTTATGAGCCTATGCCAAGCTCGTTATATGATGGGAGGGGTGGCCACCCCATCCAACTACCATCCCATGCATGCGCACACACGCTACGTGGCCCACAGCCTGTAGTTATCGATATTTGCTATTGACTCACCCTCTTGGTATCACAAGTGCATAATGAGCCATCTTGCGCCATTGCGCCCAGTCACCCCTTTAGGCATGGGGGTAGGTGTTCAATCTTTCAGGGGGTGCTACCTTGTGCCGAATTGAGTTGACCACGGTTGCGTTTCGGTACATGGTGGTCAGATACTCAAGTCGACCAAGACTCCCACATAGTAATTTTAAGGGTGCGGCCCCATGTCAGACTGAGTCAATTCCTTGACCACAGTTGCACTCGGTGCATGGTGATCGAATCTAGGCTCAGGCCGACCAGGGCTGCCAACAAGGGAAAATATAATATTTTAAATAATTATATAGACGTGGATATTTCAAACTGGTAGCTGCGACCAACGATCCTAATCTGAACGAGAACATAAAATTATACATAAGTATAATTTTATTCGAGTAGGAATGCATGCAGCTCAATGTCTAATATATATTTTAAAATTTTTGACAACATAACATGTAACAATTCAAAAATATTAAATATTAAATTCTCAACAAATCTAGTGAGATAATTAATTATTCATGTGATACAATCATTTAAGTCCTACTTTACATTTTAATTTAATTATCTAAATCATTATTAATACTTAACAATTGATGAAATAATTATTAACTGATTAACAAGTATTTAATTTTCCTTCGCTATGATAATTACTTAACCCTGATCTTGTTAATTCAGTTTACAGTTATAATTTTTAATCGCTAATATTATTTATAGCAATTTAATTAATTAAGTTGTTCGATTAAATTCTTTAAAATAATTTGTATTATTTTAAATAATAAATATTATTAATACAATTATTTTAAATTATTCGACTCTATAAAGTTTTGAACTTTATTTATTTTAATTATTCTATTTAGGTTCGACGTTTGTGATTGTTACCCAACTATAGGTTAATAACCCATTTTCTAAATTACTAACTCGTTATTAAAATAATAACTTTATTTACCTAATATTAAATTTAATATGGTAAAGGTAAAATCGTTATTTTATTAATTACTTATAACCCTCCTATTTAATTTAAACGTTTGAATTACGCTGATTAATTATCGACCGTTTATCATTACCGTATTTTTATTACTCGTGGCGATTTCGTATAATAATTAATTAGTTTAGTAACTTTAACCATAACCCAGTAAAATGATTATTTTTATTGATTTATTAAGAGTTAATAATATTATTTTGTTTTTTAACTCGAGGAGGTATCAATTCAAGTGTTATTTAAGATTTGGTATTATTATTTAACTCGAGTTGATATCGAGCTAGGTGTTGAGTCAAGCATTATTTACAGGTTTGCCAACCAAGGGAATTTTCTTCTTCTTCTTCTTCCCCGGCGCCATCCTCTGTTCCTGACTGCAACCGCCCTCTAGCAGTAGCCAGCGATTGTCTCTGGCCACCGTCAATTGTCGCTGCCCAGCCCTATCGTGTTGTAGCGGTGTCACCCCAGTCGACCCCGACCGCTTTCCACCTCCTGTGATGCCGGCATTGCCACACTAACGACGCATTTGAATCGACGATTCCAGCGCCAGTGAGCCTTTCCGCCTCAATTGGGTGGTCGCCTCGACACCCTCGACCCCCTATCGACCTTCCCCTGCTAGATTGGAACCCATTGCCACCCAGGACGGCCGGATTTCTTCACCCACTGCCGTCGGCTCTATTTTTTGCCACCATACACTAATCGACGAAGAGAGTAGGATCATCTTCCGATGTAGGAATGACCGTCGCCACTGATTCCCGGCGAAGCTTTGCTTGTGCTTGCCCATCTCGCAGAACAGAGGAACTCGTTGGCCATGGGTCTCAGTGGTGTAACAATTAGTTTGTTTTCTTATTGATTTTAAACCTTAATCCTCACGATTATCAATTTAAATTAATATAATTTTTTATAACAACTTATAACATTAAAATCAATTGTTATTAAATAGACCATGATATCCACCAACAACAACAAATAAATGAACAGGGATGTCTAAATATGAACTCTACGTGCTTGCCAATGGAAGAAAGAAAAAGAAAAGAAGATAGGGACAATACCCAAAACAAGGAGGATGCTCGCTCTTGCAAGGAAGAGGAGAAGAAAATGCGAATGAAGGCTAGGGTGGAGGACGTCCTTCGTAAAATAAAATGAAATGATGGCTAGGGTGTGTGAAAACACCCATATTTCACTTAACTGGGTAACCAGGTAAATAACAAAATATAATAATTAACTGGGTAGAGAATATAATACATTCGGTCATTCCCGGATCGCGTTCGCGTCAAATTGTATTATTAATTTTTTTTTCACAGTCTTTACAGTACTAGTATGGGCTACATTAGAAAAACTATCTTAGTACGAGGTAAGAGGCCCAACATCTACCCATGTCTCCCAGATCCTCGTCAATGTGACTGGTCAACTATGTGTAGCCTCACAGCACTCTACTCCAGATCTATAACGACCGGGCCTAAAGTGCAACATAATGGGCTAAGTCATTTCCTCAAAAGTGGTTAACCAAGTTAAAGATCTATAATCCATTCCCTCATATAAACAAAATCTTATCCCAGTAGGTATTAGATGTGAGACTAAGTTGAGGGATATCACAATCCACCCACTGTAGGAAATTTCCCTCCCTAAACTTCCTACACTCTGCCCATTGCTAGCATCAACACACATCCTTCCCTGGCCTATGACTGGCAGCGTTAGCCAATGTCCCTAGTCCAGCCCACTATCTAACACGGAACCAGGTAGCTCTGATGCCACTTGTAATGACCCACCCGTTTCGAGCCACGAGCCAAATGTTACTATATGAAATTAAGTATCTCATAAATTAATTTTCTAGAAATTTTCTATAAAGACGATGAACAAAAAAACAAAGCGAACATGGTTTAGGAAGGACCGAACGTGTTATATCCAATGCCTGGTAAATCCTACCCAGTTAATTATTATATTTTATTATTTACCTGGTTACCCGGTTAAATGAAATATGGGTGTTTTTCACATACCTTAGCCATCATTTCATTTTATTTTTATGAAGGACATCCTCCACCCTAGCCTTCATTCGCATTTTTTTTCACCACTTCATTGCCGGTCTGTCTTCTTCCTTGCATAGGTATTCTTTCTATCTCCCTCTTCTTAATTTTCTTGCATACATATTTTAAGTTGATAATAAGCTTTATAATCGCGAGGATTAAAGTTTAAAATCGACAAGAAAGAAACTAAACGGAAATTAAAGTTTAATATGGTCGACGGGTGCAAATTTTTGGTGAAATGGGCAACTATAAACAAGTTTGCAAGGCTTCCCCTCACACCCCCGACGACCCCTCTGGTTGTTGGGTTGAAGGGATGGCTTGCCATGTCCCTGTTTTCCGGTGGATGGCGGAATTGCAGCTATGAGGGGGCGGAGTTGCAAGGGTGATGGAAGTGGCGACGTTCTGCTGCAATAGGTGATGTAATGGACGTTCAGAGGAGTAGACACCGGTTGTGCTTCGTCGACAGCAACATGGGTTCCATCACAGTAGTTCTAACCGCTGGAATAATCCACTACAGACTACCTTCTCGCCGGAATTCATGGCAGCGACGTGCAGAAGTGGGGAGAACGACCATACTTCATGCAACGTCCAATGGTGGACAACCTTTCTTGTTTTGATGTCAGCCTAAGGTCGTGGAACATTTGAATTGGAGCAAGGTACAAGAAAGGCGGGGTCTTGAGGCTGGGAGAAGAAGAACAGGCCAGGAGTTGGGTGCCATGGTGCAGAACATGGTCGTCATGGTTAACTGCTGTAAAACACGCACTTTAGGCATCCAATTGGTTGCTGGAGAGGGTTGAAGTTGAGGGAGGACGAGATTCTGGGTTTGGGTGCCAAGAAAAGGGGTGGAGAAGAAGGGTGTGGTCTGGTTTTGGTGCAGAGAAGAGTGGTGACGGGAAGAAGAAGAAGAAGGAGGAGGAGGAGGGTGGCAATTCTGTAAATACTGGTTGACTCGATACCGACTCGAGTTAAAAATAATACGAACTTGTAATAAATCCTTAAAAATAATTATTTTAATGGGTTATGGGTAAAGTTACTAAACTAACTAATGATTGTATGAAATTGCCACGACTAATAAAAATACCGTAATGATAAACGGTCGATAATTAATCGGCGTAATTCAACCGATTAAATTAAATCAGACAGTTATAGGTAATTAATAAAATAAATATTTTACCTTTACCATATTAAATTTAATATTAGGTAAATAAAGTGATTATTTTAATAACGAGTCAACAATGTATAAAATGGGTTATTAAACTATAGTCGAGTAGCAATCACTCGCGTAGAACCTAAATAGCAAAATGAAAATAAATAAAGTTCGAAACTTTATTGAGTCAAATAATTTAAAAAAATTGTATTAATAATATTTTTCAATAATACAAATTATTTTAAATATTTTAATCGATCAACTTAATTAATTAAATTGCTATAAATAATAATAGCGATTAAAAAATTATAAACGTAAACTAAATCATCAAGATTGAGGTTAAGTAATCATCATCTCAAATGAAAATTAAATACTTGTTTATTAGTAATAATTATTTTTTCAATTTTTACGTATTAATTATGATTTAGATAATTAATTTAAAATGTGAAGTAGGACTTAAATGATGATGTCACGGGGCCGCACCTTTAAAATTACATGTGTCCGTATAATCATTTGAAATGTTCTACTTTCCCTTCTTGGCAGCCCTAGTCAGCTTCAGCCCATATTCGACCACCATGCACTGTAACGCAATTGGGGTCAAGGAATTGACTCAGTCCAACACGGGGCCACACCTTTAAAATTACTATGTGTGTTACTATGTGTGTGCTAATAATTAATTGAAATGTTGTATTGTTCGTATAATTATTTGAAATATTGTATTTTCCCAAATTGGTATGATTATATAAAATTGTGTTTTTTTTTTCAAATTGGTAGCCTTTGTCGGCACCTAATCTCAGAATGAGCTGGGAAACAATTTTCTAATCTCAAAATGAACTAGGAGACCATGACTAACCTCAAAATGAATTGGGGGACCACCTAATCTCAGAATGAGCTGGGAGACAATTTCTAATCTCAGAATGAACTTGGAGACGATGACTAACCTCAAAATGAATTCGGGGACCACCTAATCTTAGATTTGAGCTGGGAGACAATTTCTAAATCTCAGAATGAACTAGGAGACCATGACTAACCTCAAAATGAATTGGGAGACCACCTAATCTCAGAATGAGCTGGGAGGCAACTTCTAATCTCAAAATGAACTAGGAGATCATGACTAACCTCAAAATGAATTGTGACCATTCCAACATGTCCATTTATTAGCTGATGGTTCAGTCCACCATGCCCATTAGTTGGCTGATGGGTCAGTCCACCATATCCATCTATTGGCTAATGAGTTAGTCCATCATGTCCATTATCGGCTGGAGAGTCCAATCCACCATGTTCGTTATACGGCTAGTGAGTCCAATCCACCATGTCCAATATCGGCTGGTGAGTCCAATCCACCATGTCATTAGTTGGTTGATGGGTCAGTCCACCATGTCCATCTATTCGCTAATGGGTCAGTCCACCGTGTCCGTAATTAGCTGGCGAGTCTAATCCGCCATGTCCAATCTATTACTTGATGGGTCAGTCCATCATGTCCATTATCGGCTGGCGAGTCCAATCTGCCATGTTCGTTATCGGCTGGTGAGTCCAATCCATCATGTCTGTAATTAGTTGGCGAGTCCAATCTGCCATGTCCAATTTAATGGTTGATGGGTCAGTCCATCATGTCCATTATCGGCTGGCGAGTCCAATCCGCCATGTCCCTTATCGGCTGGTGAGTCCAATCCACCATGTCCGTTATCGGCTGGTGAGTCCAATCCACCATGTCCATTAGTTTGCTGATGGGTCAGTCCAACATGTCCATCTATTGGCTAATGGGTCAGTCCACCATGTCCGTAATTGGCTGGCGAGTCCAATCCTCCATGTCTAATTTATTGGCTAATGGGTCAGTCCATCATGTCCATTATAGGCTGGCGAGTTCAATCCGCCATGTCCATTATCGGCTGGTGAGTCCAATCCACCATTTTCATAATTGGCTGGTGAGTCCAATCTGCCATGTCCAATTTATTGGCTGATGGGTCAGTCTATCATGTCCATTATCGGCCGGCGAGTCCAATCTGTCATGTCAGTTATCGGCTGGCGAGTCCAATCCACTTTGTCTGTTATTAGCTAGTGAGTCCAATCCACCATGTCTGTTATTGGTTTATGGGTCAGTCCACTATGTCCTTCATTGGCTGGCGAGTCAAATCCGCCATGTCCAATTTATTTGTTGACGGGTCAGTCCATCATGTCCATCACCGGCTGGCGAGTCCAATCTGCCATGTCCGTTATCGGCTGGTGAGTCCAATCCGCCATGTCTGTTATTGGCTAGTGAGTCCAATCCACCACGTCCATTATTTGGTGGATGGGTCAGTCCACCATGTCCATCTATTGGCTAATCGGTTAATCCACCATGTCCTTAATTAGCTGGCGAGTCAAATCCGCCATGTCCAATTTATTTGCTGATGGGTCAGTCCATCATGTCCATTACCGGCTGGCATGTCTAATCGGCCATGTCTGTTATCAGCTTGCAGAGTCCAATCCACCATAGCCGTAATTGGCTGGCAAGTCCAATCTGCCATGTCCAATGTATTGGCTGATGGGTGAGTCCATCATGTCCATTATCGGCTGGCGAGTCCAATCCGCCATGTCCGTTATCGGCTGGGGAGTCCAATCTGCCATGTCTATTATCGGCTGGTAAGTCCAATCCACCATGTTTGTTAGTTGGCTGGTGGGTCATTCCACCATGTCCATCTATTGGCTAATGGGTCAGTCCACCATGTCCGTAATTGACTGGTGGGTCAGTCCACCATGTCCAATTTATTGGCTGATGTGTGTCCATTCCCCGCTGGCGAGTCCAATCTGCCATGTTCATTACCGGCTGGCAAGTCCAATCTGCCATGTCCATTATCGGCTGCTGAGTCCATTCCACTATGTCCGTAATTGGCTGGTGAGTCCAATCGGCCATGTCCAATTTATTGGCCGATGGGTCAATCCATCATGTCCATTATTGGCTAGCGAGTCCAATCCGCAATGGCCGTTATCTGCTGGTGAGTCCAATCCGCCATGTCCGTTATCGGCTAGTGAGTCCAATCCACCATGTCCATTAGTTTGCTGATGGGTCCGGCCACCATGCCCATATATTGGCTAATGGGTCAGTCCACCATGTCTGTCATTGGCTGGCGAGTCAAATCTGCCATGTCAAATTTATTGGCTGATGGATCAGTCCATCATGTCCATTACCGGCTGGCGAGTCCAATCCGCCATGTCCGTTATCGACTGGGTAGTCCAATCCACCATGTCCGTAATTGGTTGGCGAGTCCAATCCACCATGTCCAATTTATTGGCTGATGGGTCTGTCCATCATGCCCATTATCAGCTGGCGAGTCCAATTCGCCATGTCTGTTATCGGCCATTGAGTCCAATCCACCATGTCCGTTATTGGCTGGTGAGTCCAATCCACCATGTCTGTTATTAGCTGTTGAGTCCAATCGACCATGTCCGTAATTGGCTAGCGAGTCCAATCTGCCATGTCCAATTTATTGGCTGATGGGTCAGTCCATCATGTCCATTATCGACTGGCAAGTCCAATCCGCCTTGGCCGTTATCTGCTGGTGAGTTGAATCCACCATGTCCATTATCGGCTGGTGAGTCCAATCCACCATATCCATTAGTTGGCTAATGGGTCTGTCCTCCATGCTCATCTATTGGCTAATGGGTTTGTCCACCATGTCCGTCATTGGCTGGCGAGTCAAATCTGCCATGTCAAATTTATTGGTTGATGGGTCAGTCCATCATGTCCATTACCGGCTGGCGAGTCCAATCTGCCATGTCCGTTATCGACGGGGAGTCCAATCGACCTTGTATGTAATTGGCTGGCAAGTCCAATCCGCCAAGTCTAATTTATTGGCTGATGGGTCAGTCCATCATGTCCATTATCGGCTGGCGAGTCCAATCCGTCATGTCCGTTATCGGCCAGTGGGTCTAATCCACCATGTCCGTTTTCGGCTGGTTAGTCCAATCCACCATGTCCTTTAGTTGGCTGATTGTCAGTCCACCATGTCCATCTATTGGCTGAAGGGTTAGTCCACCATGTCTGTAATTTGCTGGCGAGACTAATCCGCCATGTCAAATTTATTGTAATTATGGCTGTCAGGTCTATTGTAACATGTCCATTATTGGATTATGAAGGGCGTAGTCCGTGTCAGACTGAGTCAATTCCTTGACCCCGGTTACACTTGGTGAATGGTGGTCGAATCTGGGCTCAGGCTGACCAGGATGTCTAGAAGGTAAAATACAACAATTGAAATAATTATACGGACAAACAACATTTTAAATAATTATACGGACAATGCAACATTTTATATAATTATACGGACAATACAACATTTTAAATTATTATACAAACAATACAACATTTTAAATAATTATACGGACAATACAACATTTTGAATAATTATACGGACCTGAAAATTTGGTGAAGTTCCGGCAATTAAAACAAATAATCCTAAATTCTTCCCATTTGTGTGTCAAATGTGCTCACAACCTATCTAGAGGATGTTTTATTTAACAATAGAACTCTCCTTTATATAAAATAATATGTGTGGAATGAAGAAGTCATTATATTAAATTTTATTAATATGTGTGGAATTTAAGAAGTCATTACATTAAATTTTATAGAAAAGAATGTAATCACTCATTACTGTATCATTTGTGTGATAATGAAAAGTTGAAAACTTAGTATTGAGTGAATACGAATGGGTTATAAATGATATTGATTCTTAAGAATTTATTTAATTAAATATTATTTATGGTTCATTTAAGATTTATAAAACCCTAAATAAAATAACCTAATTATTTTTTCCGGGGTTTTACACCACCTAATCTCAGAATGAGCTGAGAGACATTTTCTAATCTTAGAATGAGCTGGGAGTCGACTTTTACTAATCTCAGAATGACCTGAGAGACAAATTACTAATCTCAGAATGACCTGAGGGATAATTACTCTCTACTTGTGTAATAATAATAATAAAAACGAGTCAAATGATAATAGAGATTATATTGGCTTGTTTTATTTAATTATGCAGCTTAGTGGTTTTATCACTAACGTAGAATTGCCTTCCGCAGGTGAGCAGCTTTGGGACTAAAGAATAGAAGTGTGGTTGGTGGTTCTTTTACCAAGCCAGGTATGGTGAATCGATAATAAAGTTGGACTTCCTTATTATTCTCTTGTGTTATAAATGTGGCTATGGGAAACGGTCCGAGACTGTGGGACGGTTATTTTAAATTTTAGAGAACATGATTTATTGTTATGATTTATATTATATGTTGCAAGACTATTTGCTGTATTTAAATTCATGTTCTGGAAGGTTACATTTACATTAACTATATTTTTAAGTAACACCCGATTCAATTCGGGCTGGTCATTACATTTTCAAGTCTTTGACTAAACCCATGACATAAAATTTAATATAACAAATGCTCCGAATAATTTATGCCCCATGACCAATCTGAAATCCCACTGTCATGCAAACAATCTTAATGTATAATAACAAATAAGAAAAATTTTTCAAAAGTCTAATAACAGAGTCCTCTAGTTGTCCCAACGCTACCCATCCTTCCATGCTCACTCCTGCGGAGACAATTCCACATTACTGATAGAACCACTAAGTGATAATTACAAGAAACAATTTAATAAATTCCACAACATCATTAATTAAACCTTTTAAAGATTATGAGCCTATGCCGATCTCTTACTATGCCGGGAGGGGTGGCCGTCCCATCCAGCTACAATGCCATGTATACGCACACACGCTACGTGGCCTACGGCATGAGGGTAAATATTTAATCTTTTAATAAGTTTAAGGGTGCGTCCTTGTGTCAGACTAAGTCAATTCTTTGACCCGGGTTGCGAACGGCGCATGGTGGTTGAATTGGGATCATGCTGACGAAGGCTGCCAAATAGAAATATATAACATTTCGAATAATTATACGGACCTAGAATTTTGATGAGGCACTTACAACTACGACACATGATCCTAATATGAATATAACTTCTCTAAAGCCTTCCCTTTGTGAGCCATATGTGCTCATGTACTATCGAGATGATGTTTTATTTAACATCAATAGAATTCTCTTTTATATAGAAGAATATATGTGGGATTCAAGAAGTCATCACATTAAACTTTTACAAAAAGAACGTAATAATACATAAATATATAAAAAACTAGCTATGTGTCAATGGGAATGGGTGTTAAATTGCACTCATTACTCGCAAGCCCAAAAATTCAATAAATAAAACTTATTTACAATCATCCATAAATATCATCATACCTATACGCTAGAGGTCATAATTAGTAATTTATGATATTGATTCCCAAGAATTAATTTAATTAAATAATATTTAAGATTTATCCTAAGATTTACAAAACCCTAAATTAAATAACCTATTTATTTTCGGGGTTTTACAAGGTCCTATAGCTATACTAGGGTGTCTTACGAATCTTGCTAGCATATGGTGGACTCTAGTACCAAATAAATTTATATACTAATGAGCTATATGGCTCACTGTCACCAGTCTAGGTCAAACACTCAGGTGTCCCTGGAAGAGGAACCAAACTGCCCACTAGGTCCTACTAACTTGGTCTCGAGTCAAATATCTCACTCTGTTCCATAATGGAACATGGACACCTGCTATTACTCTACTGTGTACTATGATTCTCATATCTATGTATACAACCATTAACTGGTATTGACAAGGGCTCTCTTTGATTGAATGATGGTGAGAACACCTGTACATGTACAATGTGTCTTAAGGAGTATGAAAACATACTCTGCATGGGATTGTGGAGTCTACTACTGGTCTTTGGCACATGCACTGGTTAATGTTTGCTCATCTCAACCATATAAAAAATAGATAGTAGGACTAATATATCTAGAAGAGTGCTACTATATCTGGAAGAGTGAATAAAAATGCTCGACTCTATCTGGTGTGTATTCATCACATGGAAAGAGAATGGATCTCTCGTAGAAAACTAGTCACACTACTCTAAGACTCTAACTAGTATATGTTTCATCCTCACACGATCTGACATCAGGTCTGCTGGAAGAGTGCACTAATCTGAGAAAATTCTTTTAGGTATGTATATCACCTATCTGTGGTGGTATGAGGATCTCTATCTAAGTCACAATGGGGTAATGAAACTCTATATACGATACTGGGTGGCTCAAACATATGGGTAGGTCCATGGCATGTCTCTAAGATCATCATGATTGGACTCTGCCATAGGTGGCCAGCCTATGGAATAGCCAATCAATGACGAGCCAAAGAGATGACTTCTAAGCGGCTCTAGTTCAATCAACTAACATTAGGCATGTGTTTCTTGATACCATACTAGTCACGCACTTCTAAATAGATGGGGTTCAAACGACCCAAAGGACCACTATCTCTCCTCAAGTCTACGGGGACTCATAGTGAGGTTTGACATGTGTCTCATCCATTCATTAGTGGTGTCTGATCCGGCCATCCCATACTGAGTTTATAACGCTAATCTTAACTCACATGACTACTACCGTTGTGGTAGACTCTCAAGCAAAACCATAAGTCAAGATGAGCATACACTAGTGTCCCTCTATCTACTCAACATGATCCGGTCCCAAGCTTGGATGAAATTGTCTCCTTTACGACGGGTCTGTCATCGGCTACTTGCACTGTGCGTCCTAATCAGTACCATGAAGGTACCTCCTATACTCGGGGCAAAGGCTAAATCCAATATCTTAAGGTAAGGACCTAATCGTGTTGGCAAAGCAAAAGGAAAACATCATCTCCCTAGTGGATGCTCCCTCGCTAAACCCATCATCTATGTTAAAATTCAATTTCGAGTCAAACATCTCTTTCTGGCTGGGGCAAACTCTAAATGAGTTAAACTATGTATCCGATCATCTCCGAACCATCTAATCTGTGTAACCATGGTTGTGGGTCACACGTATGCTGTCATGCTGACTAAACAATCTAACCACTGTGGTCATCCCATCTGGAGATCATACTATAATGCTCTCTAACTCTGTCCATGTACATCCATTTGATGACTATCACTAATGCTACCTGATGATCCCTATAAGACTGTCCCTAAAACTATCATGCAATACACATCTTACCCAAGGATGTTTGGTCAAGGTGATGGTATACAAGATGGCTAGTGAAGTCAATCATGTGCTATCGCATTCAAATAATTCTAGTGCGCCTAACTTTGCTCTCAATGCTGTGACATGCAATCTCTCTACAAAGTTAAGAACATCCTTATGTACTTGTCCTCCTGTAGGGTGAGGTAACTACTTGACCTTTGCTTTGACATTAACTACACACTAGAATGGTGGTAGTGCATCATGGTCGGTAGTTGGGCAACACATATGGCAGTAATGCTATTTGGTTGATGGTAGTGCATCACGGTTGGTGGTTGGGCAACTCGGATGGTGGTTGTTTATCACAAATGATGGTTGTGCTACCAGAAGGTGGTTGTACAACTCGGACAGCGGCTGTGCTACTTAGAGGGCGGTTATGCTATCACTGCTACAGCCTGATCTTGATCATGTATGTCGTGAACCCATTACAGTCTCTGGCATGTTTATCTCCATGTGTCTATCTCCCCAGAGATAGAAGCTATTAACTCGGCTCACGGTTATCTAACCATGGGTGTCTGATCCAAAGGGGTCTAGATCATAGTGATGGCACGTACAATATTGAACCAATGCTGAGCTTACAGTTATCTCCTGTAATTTTCGGTGACTACTCCTATAAACGCTGACTAGTTCTCAATAGCAATCACTGATTAGACCATAAGAAATAGAGTGAAGTCCGATCAACTGTCTAATCCATGGTCAAAGGTAATCTCACTCATCCTCATTGTGTTCATGCCTTTGTCTAGTGAAGAGTAAACAACTATACGGTTGGGATAGGTATACCCTAGTGGAAGAGGGGGAGGTGGTGAATTGTCTTTGGGACTGTAGATCCACCTCCCTACTCATCCTCATCCACGGCTAACTCTTTGAAGTAGTCCATCCAAGTCATCTGCCACAAACTCTCATCTATGCTCCAAGCACTTAAGTTACTCTGCAAGCGTAGCCACATCCTCCATCCTCAAGGATATCTTTCTAAAGGTCTATGTTACATAATATAGACCTCATACTGTGCCTAATGGATCTATTTAAGACACTTGATGGTCCATGCTCATGTTTCATGTAACTACAAGAATGTCTCCATACTTCAAGATTCCTACTACTGTCATCTCTTATGACTCCATCTTGCAATGTACACGATGTTCCAAGGAAGGACTGATGTGGTGACATGCAAAAGACGATCAAGTGCTGCAATGTGGTTGCCTAAGTTCTAACCATTTCATGTTCACCATCCAACTCAACCCCAGCTACCTGAGTATGTGAACACCCATAAGTCGTCCAAATCTCATGCACGGTAAAAGGAAAGACATGTCTCTGAGCTTATCATCACACTCTAGTGAGATCCATATTGGCATCTACTAAAATCATGATCTCATAACTTCTCAAACCATTAACACTAAAACATGCATTGCTTTGGCTTGATTGAGCAAAAATTTGAAACATTGAGAAAATATTTAAGGAAATACCTAGACACTTGGCTCAAAACAAAAGTCTTCCATCTCAATCAACCAAGACATGGCTCTAATATCAACTATAACACCCTGATTTCAGTTTACCTAAGAACCGAATAAAAAATGTTACGATCAAGTCGAGTCATGTTAAAGTTGTTCGTCAATAAGACTCGATCAATAAAATAGATCTAAACAACCTTTTGGTTTCATGAGAATGAAAGACATTGTTAAATACACGTCAAAACACATCGAATATAAATAAAAGTAGGAAAGTAGATTACTATGCTGAGCGCAAATGTGTGTAGCGTTTATCTGTCCACCCACCAAATTTAACTTAGGATTTGAAAGACCTACATATATTATATGAAAAACGTCAATAACGAGTGTTATTGGTCTGAAGAATAACTAGCACAAACTAGCAAATGGGTACTCCATTACCCACAGAAACTTATGAAACTTCAAAATTGCCTCCCACTGGGTATAACGGCCCGCTCAAACCAGCCCGGGTGTTACTTAAAATATAATTGATGTAAACATAACTTCAAGAACATGAATTCTAATACAGCAATAAGTCTAGAATTTATAAATCATAAAAATAAAACATGTTCTGATAGCATGTGACATTGCATAAAATAAACTAACTCAATGTTCCACAATCTCGGACCTTTTTCCCATAGCCACATTTATAACACAAGAGAATAAAAAGGAAGTCCAATTTATTATCAATTCACAAAACCTTGGTTGATAAAGGAAACACCAACCACACTTTTATTCTTTAGTCCAAAGCTATTCACTTGCGGAGGCAATTCCGCGTTAGTGATAAAGCCACTAAGCCGCAAAATTAAATGAAACAAGTCAATAAAATCCGATGTATTGTTTCAAGAGACTTTCAATTGTTATGAGCCTATGCCGATATTTGCCATTGACTCACCGTCTCGGTATCACAAGGGCATAATGTGTCGTCTTGCGCTACTGCACCCTTCACCCCTTTCGGCCTGGGGGCAGGTATTTAATCTTTCAGGGGGTGTTGCCCTGCGTTGAATTGAGTCGACCCCAGTTGCGCTCGGCACATGGTGATCAATTATGAACTCAAGTCTACCAAGACTCCCACATAATAATTTTAAAGGTGGGGGCCCGTGTCAGACTGAGTCAATTCCTTTCACTCGGTGTATGGTTGTCAAATCGAGCTCACTCCGACCAAGGTTGCCACAAGGGAAAATACAACATTTCAAATAATTATACGGACTTGGATGGTTTGTAAGGGAACTCGCAACTAAACGAGAACATAAAACTAAATGACTAATATCTATCCTTATTAAAATTCGACAACATAAAACATGCAACATTGAACAATATTAAATATTAAATTATTCATGTGATAAATTCATTTAAGTCCTACTTTACATTTTAAATTAATTATCTAAATCATAATTCACACTTCACAAATGATAAATTAATTATTAAGTATTTAATTACTATTATTAGTATATTTTCATTTGAGATGATAATTACTTAACCACGATTCTTAACGATTTAGTTTACGGTTTAAATCTTTAATGAATATCACTATTAATCAAAATTTAATTAATTAAGTCGGTTCAATTAAATTATTTAAAATAATTTGTATTATCCTAATTTAAGGATATTACTAATACAATCATTTTAAATTATTCAACACAATAAAGGTTGGAACTTTATTTATTTTCGTTATTTTATTTAGGTTCAACGCTTGTGATTTTTACATGATTATAGTTTAATAACCCATTTTCTACCTTACTAACCCATTATTAAAATAATCAATTTATTTACCTAATATAAAATTTAATATGACAAAGGTAAAATGTTTATTTTATTAATTACTTATAACCATCCAATTTAAATTAATCGCTTCTAGTACTCCGATTAGTTATCGACCGTTTATTATTACCGTATTTTTATTACTTATGGCAATTTCGTACAATAATTAATTAGTTTAACAAGTTTTACCCATAACCCATAAGAATAATTATTTTTAAAGATTTATTACGAGTTAGTATTATTTTTAACTCGAGCCTCGGTTACAAGTTTGCCACCCTTTCTTCTTCTTCTTCCCCGACGCCATTCTCTACTCCGACTCCAGCCACCCTCCATTCCCATTGTCGCCGCCACTGGGGATCGCCTCTGGCCGTCGTCGATCGTCGCCGTCCAGCCCCGCCGTGTCGTCGCAGTGTCACCCCGGTCGACCCCGGCCACCTTCCAACCGCCGCGATGCCGGCATCGCCACGCCTAGCGATGCGTTCGTGTCATCGATTCCACCACCGGCGAGTGTTGCCGCCCCAATTGGGTGGTTTCCACAACACCCTTGACCCTCTAGCGACCTTCCCCAACCAGATTGGAACCCAATCGCTACCCAGGACAACCAGATTTCTTCACCCATCATTGTCACCACTGTTTTGTTTTGCAATTTGCTACCCCAGGCCGGCATCCACACATGCGAGATCGGCATACATTGATCGACGAAGAGAGTAGGATCATCTTCCGACGTTGGAACAACCGTCGCCACTGATTCCCGGCGAAGCTTGCCAGTGATTTCCTATCTTGGCAAACTTGAGAACTCGTCGGCCATTTAGTTTAGTTTAGTTTCTTTCTTATTGATTTAAGACTTTAATTCTCATGATTATCAAGCTTATTATCAATTCAAAATTTGTATGCATGACAATTAAGAATAGGGAGATAGGAAGAAAACCCAAGCAAGGAAGAATCCGGCACCGATAAGGAAGAAGAGAAGAAAATGAGAATGAAGGCGGCTAGGGTGAGGATGACGCCCCCCATAAAATAAAATGAAAATGATGGCTTGGGTATGTGAAAACACCCCAACACTCACATTTCATTTAACTAGGTAACCTGGTAAATAATAAAATATAATAATTAACCATGTAGAGAATATAATATAATTAATAATATTAATTCTTTAACGTTCGATCCTTCCCCGTCCAAGTCAATTTTTTTCAGTCTCTCCAATCTCCCCAAATTAGAAATATTTTGTCCCCGAAATATTATAATGGGCAAAAAAACAATCATAATGAATTATTTCTTCAGTATCGTTCATGCTACTACAATGATAAGAATGTTATGCCACAAATAGGCTAGGGTATTTCCTTGTCATTTCTTGTTCAGTCTCTCATGTAGCTTCCTTTGACCTCTGATTTTTCCACAATACTTTTTTACCAAAGGAATTTCCTTGTTCCTGAGTGTCTTTATTTTTCTTGCCAGAACGCGAATCAGCTTTTCCTCATAGGTTAAATTTGATTGTAAGTCTAAGTCTTCAAAATTTATGATTATATGACCTTCATCTCGTACATATTTCTTTAGCATTGACACACGGAAAACATTGTGTACTCCAACTAGGATTGGTGGTAATGGAAGCTATATGCACAATTTCCAACTCGATCCAGGGGTGGGAACGGTCCTATGAATCTTGGCTTCAACTTCCCTGATGTTGTAAATCTGATCACCTCCTTCGTAGGAGATGTCTTTAGGTATACAACTCCCCAACTTGGAACTGTAAGTCCCTTCTTCGAGTATTGGCATAATTCTTTTGTTGATCCTGAGCTACCTTAACCCTTTGCTGAATTAGTTTCACCTTTTCAGTTGCTTCACTCACCATCTCTGGCCCGACTGTTACTGCTTTGATAGACTTCAGCCAGCACGATGGAGACCTGCAGGGCCTGCCATATAAGGCTTCAAATCGTGCCATCCCTATACTGGCTTGGTAAGAGTTATTGTAGGTAAATTCAGCCAAGGCTAAGTGTTTCTCCCAATCATCTCCCCAGTCAAGAATGCAAGTTCACAACAAATCCTTCAAAGTTTGAATAGTCCACTCACTCTAACCATCAGTTTGAATAGTCCTCCCCTGCCTAGCGACTTGTTCACGTCATTGATTCCACCGCTGGCGAGCGCTGCCACCCCAATTGGGTGGTCGCCTCGATACCCTCGACCCTCTAATGACCTTCCCCGGCCAGATCGGAACCCAATCACTGCCCAGGATAGCCAGATTTCTTCCCACATCACCGTCACCCCTATTTTGTTTTGCTATTTGCTACCCCAGGCCGCCATCCACACATGCGAGATCGGCCATACACTGATTGATGAAGAGAGTAGGATCATCTTTTGACGTCAGAACAACCATCGCCACTGATTCCCGGCGAAGTTTGCTCGTGATTTCCTATCTTGCCAAACTTGAGAACTAGTCGGCCATTTAAGTTTAGATTAGTTTCTTTCTTGTTGATATAAGACTTAAATTCTTATGATTATCAAGCTTATTATCAATTCAAAATATGCATGCATGAAAATTAATATTCTTATGATTATCAAGCTTATTATCAATTCAAAATATGCATGCATGAAAATTAAGAATAGGGAGATAAGAAGAATACCCAAGCAAGGAAGAATTCGGCACCGGTAAGGAAGAAGAGGAGAAGAAAATGAGAATGAAGTCAGCTAGGGTGAGGATGATGCCCCCTCATAAAATAAAATGAAAATGACGGCTAGGGTATCTCAAAACACCCCAACACTCGCATTTCATTTAACCGGGTAACTGGGTAAATAATTAAATATAATAATTAACCGGGTAGAGAATATAATATAATTAATAATATTAATTCTTCAACATTCAATCCTTCCCTGAACGAGTCAAATATTATTTTACTTTAATTTTTTCACATTCTTTACACTGGGTGGCAAGCAAATATACTTAAACTAGTGCCGGTTCACATGCTCACTAGTATTCATATTCATACATACAATGCTTACGCCCTCTCATCCTCCATATTACACCCGCCATGGTACTCAGGTGACAAAAGGAAATGTTAACTTAGCGCCACAAATTCCAGAAATGTCTTGTGTTACACAATACCCTCATACACTGTACTACGTCGGGTTGTGAAGGAGTACTGGTGCGGTCCATACATATCTCCATACCAGTCACTTTCTTATTCAAGAAATCTATAAAAATTTGCATGCATATATAATAGGATTAAGAATGAGGCTTGTATCATAAATTTCTAGAGCTTGAATTTGAAATCCGAAAAGGAATCTCAACTTTTTAGTTATATTAAATTGGTGTAAAAAATGAGGCTAATTGACCCAACATCGGAGGGTTTCAATAAAATGCCGTTGATGTCGTCATACATCTAAAACACGATTAAACTCGTCATACAAGGAGTCAACTAGAGATTCAATCAAAGAGAGAGTCCTACATACTTGTGGTTTAAGTTCCAAGCCACATCGACACATCTACGACGAGTTCGAACTTCGTAACCTACATTGAAAACCACTAGTAAGTAAAATACCGATGTCTCTATATTATGCATGCTCGTGGTGTGCTCATATTAGCAACACATCCTAAAAAAGAAAACAATGCTAACAAGCCTATAACTAAACACGTGGCATGGAATTCCAGACATAATAATAATAATAATTAATTAAGCAAAGAAATGCACTCATAGATAATTAGATAAATAATAAACACGAGTAAATACGAGTAAATACACGGGTAAACACGAGTAAATATCAACATATACTCGTGGTAGTAAACATATAAATAAATAAATAAATAAATAAATACATATATAAAAATATATATATACACACACACACAATTTAGTAAATATAAATAAACTAGTTTTAATAAGTAAATATAAGATTAATAATAATAAGTAATCATATGAACATGCATTATAATCAATAAATACACAAATAATACGAAATAAATAATAATAATAAATAAATAAATAAATAAAATAATTAATAAAGAAAAATAATTATAATATCCAAACATGATAAATCATGTAAATATGCATGTAAACTAATATGGGGGTTCTCAAATTACCAAAAAGGTGTGAGCACCAACAAAAATGGTCCAATATGAGTTGAACAAGACCAAACCGAGTTGAACCAGACCAAGTTGAATGGGTTGAACCAACTCAATTTGGGTTAACTAAAAAATGGGTTGGGTTGACTGGGCAAACCTGAACGGGACTGATGGACAAGGACACAGGCTTAGACTGGCAAACTCGAGCACGACCAGTTGGACACGAACACGGGTAAACGGGCTGGACGGGGCGGCCATTGCTCATCCCTGTAAAATGCCAATGGTGGCATGGCTCGGGTCCCTGCCAGCCCATGCGATAGGGACCATGATGATTGTGGTGGTTGGTCGGCGGAGTCTGGCCGAAAAATGACACGAAAGAGGGTGGTATCCTCCTGGTGCAGTGACGTTGTCGGCGGCGACCACGGCAATGGCAGCGGTTGTGGGTGTTCACAAAAGATCAGTTGTCAAATGAGGAAGCTATCTGGATTGATAGTCGGCGGTGTCTGGCCTGTGGCTGGCCAAAAAGATAAAAAACACAGCAGGGCAAGTACGAGTTGCTAGTGGCGATCGCCGCCACGGCGGAGGTTGGTGTTGGTCTCATAAAGGAAGATCTTGGCGATGGGAAGCTATCAATGCAGTTAGCTTTGCCGGAGGACACTCGCCGGCGCCGGAAAATGACTAGAAAGGGGGCGGCGATAGTGATGAACAGTGATACAAACTCGGTCACCGGCGGCAACTACGACGCAAATGGTGATGATGGGTATGGAGCAATAACCGACCGCGAGGTGCTCACAGCCATACTGCTCTGGAGGCCGGAAGAGGGCCGAGGTCACGCCGGCGGTGAGCCAAAGTGGCCGCAGCGTTAAGGTGAGATTCTGAAAATTGTGGGAAAGTCACTCGAAATCAAAGGGAGATCTCTGGAAATCAATGGGCGAAGATAAGGCTTAGATCTTGGAACGTGACATGATCAGGACATCTGACAATTCGTGGCCTAGTGGGGCCCACCTATGGGTATATACAACATACATATGGACAGAAAACTAGAATCATGACCGTCCAAAGTCAAAATTGACTCGAGTTCTAAAAGTGACTCTATATGCGAGAATCAAGGTAAGAAGGCTAAATGTGCCTCAAAACCCAAAACATAATCAGGACACAAATCTGGTACTCAATCAAGTTAGGGCCATAGCGGCAATTCGGTAGTCTAAAATCCTTAAGATGTATGCAAATGAGATACCCTGAAATTCCCAAACGGATACTAAATGCTGCAATGACCTGATCTAGGCCTAAAACCCTAGCTAACTAATAAACAAATTTATTTGTATACCTCATGTTTTGTTGTACCTATCTTAAAATGCTCATATGGCCATCTAGGCCCCATACCCTTGGTCTGAAAACTAGTCTGGCTCGAGCTCGCTCGAACCGACTCGAGACTGGCCCAAATCTGGCAACCTACAAGCCGAAAAACCGTAACACGAAGTTGGATTTTACAAGAATTCTCCAAACCTCGGAGTCATGGAACTGAAGGCTATGTAAATGTTAGGTATGCTAAACTTTGTTACTTGTGCTAGTATCCAGAGTGATGAAGCAACATGGGATGGAGGAGCTACTTGACTTTGATTTGCTGCCTAAAGGGGCAATGTGAAGACGAGGCAAACGAACAGCCCGAAAAATTTAAAATTGTGTTCTAAATGCTTTGTGTGTGATGTGAGTGGGGTGGAACACTCCCGAATGCTTTTGTCTGTGAAATGGAAAATTCTGAAATGTTCTGCCTTGATTTTATTACTTGTGAATATAAACAAGTTGTGAAAGTTTTTCCAACACTCTAGTTACAAGGGAGACTACTGATTTTCTCTTGGATTTTAGTCACCATTCTAATTTCGACTCATCTAGACGTCCTAATTGGTTGAGCCCAACCCTATGTGTCATTGCATACATTTTGGGTTTTGTTGAACAATAGATCCCCTTAGATTTCCGTCTACTCTTGCCTTGAGTGGTTTATGTCTTTCTGTGTCAATTTTGTAGTTTAATAGGTTAAAATTATCATCCAAAAGTTTATCATTTCTATTTGGTTGGTGTTGCTTGCCAAATTGGAATGTTACACTATCTTTCAATGCAAATAAGAGTCCCCAAACAAACTTATTCGCCCTACATTTCTTTAGTAGTACAAAGACAAGGTGCAAATCGTTCTAGTTGGATGAATTTCTAGTCATACTGCCTTACAAAAATTTCTCCCCTAACCGAATTGGAAATCTAACACCCCAACATGATTCATGCTCGGGAACCAAACCGAAATGTTACTGGTCCCGGTTAGGTCAGCTAACCTGAACCCAACCCATGTGGAAGATCCTCTCGGTGTCTCGAGATGGAAGATGTCTATCGCTATGCATGGATGAATGCACAAACATAAATCTAGCATGCTCCTAAATTGTAATGACCCGCCCGAACCGAACCGGGTGTTACTTAAAAATATAATTTGTTGTAAACATAATATTCCAGAACATGATTCATTATACTGCAAATAAGTCTAGCAGTTTATAACTTATAAAAATAAAACATGTTCTGATAGCATATGACAATATATAAAATAACCATCCCACAGTCTCAGACCATTTCCTATATCCTCAATTATAACACAAGAAAAATAAAAGGAAGTCCAATTTATTATCGATTTACCATACCTAGGTTGGTAAAAGAACCACCAACCACACTTCTATTCTTCAGTCCAAAGCTGCTAACCTACGGATGGGCGGAGTTGCAAGGATGACGAGGGGGGCGGCTTGTCTCTACAACCAGCGCCCATTTCTTCCCTCCATCCCGCTACCAGCATTTGTAAAGGTGGTTTCAACCGGGAATCCATTGCAGTAGATGATAACCTTAGTCCTATCGCCAACACAGTCCCCAGCAGACGACCTTCTCGCTGAAATTCATGGCGGAAAAGGTTCAGACGTGGGAGAACAATCCTTCTTCATGTGATCTTGAGGTAGGAGAAGAAGGGCTTGACCTGAGATGTGCCAAAGACGAAGTTGGAAGAAGAGAAGGGCTGACGGGAAAAAGAAGAAGAAGAAGAAGCCTTTGCTTGGCAAACATGTAAATATGGGTTGACTCGACACCGACTCGAGTTAAAAATAGGCCCATTATGCACTTGTGATACCGAGAGGGTGAGTCAATGGCAACTATCGGTAACTACAGGCAGTGGGCCATGTAGCGTGTGTGCGCATGCATGGGATGGTAGCTGGATGGGGTGGCCACCCCTCCCAGCATATAACGAGCTCAGCATAGGCTCATAACAACTAAAATTCTCTTGAAACGATAATAGGGATTATATTGACTTATTTTATTTAATTATGAGGCTTAGTGGTTTTATAAATAACTCGGAATTGCCTACGCAAGTGAGTAGCTTTGGACTGAAGAATAGAAGTGTGTTTGGTGCTTCTTTTACCAACCTAGGTATGGTGAATTGATAATAAATTGGACTTCCTTTTATCTTTCTTGTGTTATAAATGTGGCTATGGGAAACGGTCCGAGACTGTGGGACGGTTATTTTATATATTGTCATATGCTATCAGAACATGATTTCTTTTCATGAGTTATAAACTGCTAGACTTATTTATTGTATTATGAATCATGTTCTGGAATGTTATGTTTACAATAAATTATATTTTTAAGTAACACCCATGTCCGGCTCGGGCGGGTCATTACAGGGTATTAGAGCATGGTTTCTCACTAGCTCTCAAATTATGACTCAAGTACCTTGTTGAAAAGTCCAGTAATTATCCTTTCCCACTGTGTTGTGTTATTAATTAACAAGTTCAATCACTAATAAACCTAAGTCATAACTGAAATAGAACATATTAATGAACCATGATGGGAAAAATTTTCAACGTTTCTGATGGCAGTCACTCATAGAAAGTCGAACCAATATACTCCGTCAACTTTGAACAGTGAGAATGTATTGGCCCAGATCCTGACAGCCATACAGGGACTGGCGTAGGCTTCAAAAAATACAAATTCTGTGGTTCAGAATATCGTTTAGCGATTACCTGGAGTGGTGGCAGGGAATGGAGCGTCAAACTCAGCAGCGGGTCCCAGAATCACCCCACGATGGTGGTCAGGGAAGTGCTCAAGGGCTGGCTGGGTTAGCTGACCCGGGCGTAGCGAGGAGAGCGTCCAAACCCAGTGCCCCCGTTAGTCCAACAAGTGTTGCCACTAGCTATTGATGATAGTGACCGTTACACTGTGGAAAAGTTCAGGAAGAATGGTGCTGAACTATTTGTCGGAGGGATCGATCCAATGAAGGTGGAGAGCTGCATAGACATTACCGAAAAATCTTTTAGGGCTCTATATGTAACGACCCGCCTGAAGCTAGACTGGGTGTTACCTAAAAATATAATTGATGTAACGATAATATTCCTAGAACATGAATTGAAAAAACAACATATAAGTCTAGCAATATATAATATAAATCATAACAATAAATCATGCTCTCTAAAATGTAAAATAACCGTCCCACAGTCTCGGACCAGTTTTCCATAGCCACATTTATAACACAAGAGAATAATAAGGAAGTCCAATTTTATTATCAATTCACCAACCTGAGTCACTTTTATTCTTCAGTCCAAAGCTGCTCACCTGCGGAGGCAATTCCGCATTAGTGATAAAACCACTAAGCTGTATAATTAAATGAAACAAGTCAATAAAATTCTCATTATCATTTCAAGAGTCTTTTAGTTGTTATGAGCCTATGCTGAGCTCGTTATATGCTGGGAGGGGTGGCTACCATCCCATGCATGCGCACACACGCTACGTGGCCCACGGCCTGTAGTTACCGATGTTTGCCATTGACTCACCCTTTCGGTATCACAAGTGCATAATGAGCCGTCTTGCAGCCATTGCTCCCTGTTGCTCCTTTCGGCATTGGGACAAGTGTTTAATCTTTCAGGGGGTGCTGCCTTGTGCCGAATTGAGTCGGCCCCGGTTGCGTTCCAGCGCATGGTGGTTAGATACTCAAGTCGACCAAGAGTCCCACATAGTAATTTTAAGGGTGCGGCCCCGTGTCAGACTGAGTCAATTCCTTGACCCCGGTTGCACTCGGTGCATGGTGGTCGTATCTGGGCTCAGGCCGACCAGGGCTGCTAACAAGGGAAAATACAACATTTCAAATAAGTATACGGACCTGGATAGTTCGTAAGTAAACTCGCATATGTGACCAACGATCCTAATATGAACGAGAACATAAAATTATACATAAGTATAATTTTATTCGGGTAGATATGCATGCAACTAAATGCCTAATATATATATCATTATTAAAATTTGACAACATAAGTATGCAACCATTCAAAAATATTAAATATTGAATTCTCAACAAATCTAGTGAGATAATTAATTATTCATGTAACATAATAATTTAAGCTCTACTTTACATTTTAACATTAATTATCCAAATCATAATTAATACTTACCAATTGATAAAATAATTATTAACTGATAGACAAATATTTAATTACTATTATTAGTATGTTTTCCTTTGAAATGATAATTACTTAAATACGGTCTTGATGATTTAGTTTACGGTTATAATGTTTTTTTAGTCACTATTATTATTATTAGTAATTTAATTAATTAAGTTGTTCGATTAAATTAATTAAATTAATTTGCATATTCTAATTCAAAGATATTACTTATACAATTATTTTAAATTATTTAACTCAATAAAGGTTTAAACTTTATTTATTTTCATTAGGTTATTTAGGTTTAACGTTTGTGATTTTTTACTTGATTATAATTTATTAAGCCATTTTCTACATCACTGACTCGTTATCAAAATAATCACTTTATTTACCTAATATTCAATTTAATATGGTGAAGGTGAAATCTTTATTTTGTTAAATATTTATAACCATCCGATTTAATTTAATCGCTTGTATTACGCTGATTAATTATCAACCGTTTATCATTACCGTATTTTTATTACTTATCTCCATGTTGATTTCATCCAATAATTGATTAGTTTAGTAACTTTACCCATAACACATAAAATGATTATTTTTAAAGATTTATTACGCGTTAGTTTTTTTTTAACTCGAGTCGGTATCGTGTCAACCCCTATTTACAAAACTGCCATCTTCTCCTCCTCCTCCTTCTTCTTCTTCTTCTTGTTACAAAACCAGACTTGACGTCTTCTTTCAACCTTCTGCAACCTTCCCCAACAACCCAATTAAACAACCATATAAACATCCCAACCAAACGTCAACAACAAAATAAAAACAGCAAGCGATGAAGCATAAAATTCGTGCTTTACAGCAGCAATCCAAGGTGAACACCGTCCTGCACCCAAGACCAGACCTGTTCTTCTTCTCCCAGCCTCAAGACCCCTCCTTTCTTGCACCTTGCTCCAATTCAGATGTTCCATGACCTCAGGCCGGCCTCAAAACAGTAAGGATCAGCCACCTTTGGACATTGCATGGAGTATGGTCACTCTCCCCACTTCTGCACTTTGCCGGCATGAATTCCGGCGAGAAGGTCATCCAAAGTGGACTATTCTGGCGGCTTGAACTGCTATGATGGAACCCTTGATGCTGTTGATGAAGCACAACTGGCGTCTACCCGTCTGAATCTTCCCTTACCGCATCTATTTTAGAGGAACTGCCATCACCATCGTCACCCCTTCCAACTCTGCCCATAACCAGCTGTAATTCCGCCACCACTTGGAAACCAGGGATACGGCGAGCCCTCCCTTCGACCCAGCAGCAAGAGAGGACGTCAAGGTTGTGAGGGAATGCCTCGCAAATGTTTTTACGGTCGCCCATCTTGCCAAAATTTCAGACTAGTCGGCCATGGACAGGATTCCAGTTTTCAGTTTTGTTCTTGTTGTTTATTGTTGATTTCAGATTTCAATTCTCATGTTTATCAAGCTTATTATCAATTAAAAAGAATATGCATGGAAGAAAATTAAGAAGAGGGAGACAGGAAGGATACCTAAGCAAAGAAGAAGCACCGGTAAGGAAGAGGAGAACTAGGCAGCTAAGGTGAGGAAGACGCCCTTTACACCAAAAATGATGTCCACTTTCAAAATTTACAAATATGAAAATGACGGCTAGGGTATGCGAAAACACCCCAACACCATATTTCATTTAACCGTGTAACCGGTAAATAATAAAATATATTAATTAACCGGGTAGGATTAACCGGGTAGAGAATATAACATGTTCGGTCCTTCCCGGATCGCGTCGAATATATTATTATTATTATTATTTTCTCACAGTCATTACACTATCTGTGCCCCACCACCATCAAGTGAGGGTTGTAAAGCCTTTTTGGCTAACTCAGTTGAGTCTGAGTCAAAACCCAAAGAGTTGTCCATGATTCCTGTGGTAAGCAGAGTTTCCCGAAGTATTCTAAGACGAACTTCTAGGGTTACCTCCTAAGCGGGCAGTGGAGTTCGCCATTGACCTAGCACCTGGAACAACACCAATTTCTAAAGCACTCATACCGCATGGCTCCAGCAAAACTCAAGGAGTTAAAGAGTCAACTAGAAGAGTTGTTGCAGGTAGGTTTCATCCGACCAAGTACTTCACCCTGGGGAGCCCCTGTTCTGTTTGTGAAGAAGAAAGATGGATCACTTCGGCTATGTATTGACTATCGACAACTCAATCAAGTGACAGTCAAGAATCGGTACCCCTTACCGAGGATTGATGACTTGTTTGATCAGCTAAAAATAGCCGGAGTATTTTCTAAGATAGACTTGCGGTCTGGTTATCACCAGTTGCGAGTAAAGGAGTCTGATATATAGAAAATGGCTTTCCGAACTCGATATGGACATTATGAGTTTCTGGTCATGCCTTTTGGTCTAACAAATGCACCAGTGGCCTTTATGTCACTCATGAACACAGTATTTCATGCATACTTGGACAAGTTTATTATCGTGTTTGTGGACGACATTCTGGTCTATTCAAATAATGAAGAAGAGCATGTGAAGCACCTGTCCATTACTCTTCAAGTTCTGAGAGAAAATCAACTATTCGCCAAGTTCTCAGAATGTGACTTCTGGTTGAAGGAGGTAAACTTCCTAGGTCATATTATCTCAAAGGCTGGAGTTGCAGTGGATCCATCAAAAGTGAAAGCAGTCACTGATTGGCCACAACCCAAGTCAGTCACTGACATCAGAAGCTTTCTTGGCTTAGCGGGTTACTACAGGAAATTCATTAAAGACTTCTCCTTAGTAGCATCGCCAATGACCAAACTCACAAGGAAGGGAGTCAAGTTCGAATGGAGTAGTAAGTGTGAGGAGAGTTTCCAGTCTCTAAAGAAGAGTCTAACAACTGCACCAGTCTTGACACTGCCAAATGGTAATGAAGGATTCATAGTCTTCAGTGATGCGTCCCTGTTGGGTTTAGGATGTGTCCTTATGCAGGGAGGTAAAGTAGTGGTCTATGCCTCTCGTCAATTGAAGATTCATGAGCAAAATTATGCAACCCATGACTTGGAACTGGCAGCAGTGGTTTTGACCTGAAGATTTGGAGACACTACTTGTATGGAGCCCAGTTCGAAGTCTTCACTGACCACCAGAGTTTGAAGTATATCTTCACCCAGAATGACCTTAACCTTCGACAGAGGCGGTGGATAGAATATTTGAAGGACTACGACTTCCAAATCTTATACCATCCAGGGAAAGCGAATGTGGTAGCAGATGCATTGAGTCGGAAGGGCAAGGTGGACAAAAGTCAGCAGCTAGCTAGACTTTGGGCCATGTCAGCAGAAGTGGTGGCTATCAACCCTGTGGAGCAACTAACAGGATTACTGGCAAATTTGGTTATTTCCAATGATTTAGTTGATCGTGTTAAGCTAGCACAAATGGATGATGAGGAGCTGAATGAAATGTTGGACAAGACTCCTGACATTGTAGCTGATTCCAATAGTGTGATCAGATTTAGAGGAAGGTTGTGTGTACTCAAGGATGATGCACTGAGGTGGAATATCTTGGAGGAGGCTCATCGTTCAAAGTTCTCGATACACCCTGGAGTTACTAAAATGTATCAGGATTTAAAGCGAACCTACTAGTGGATTGGAATGAAGAGGGATGTTGTGGATTTTGTCTCCAAGTGTCAGACTTGCCAACAGATCAAAGCCCAACATCAACTACCTGGAGGACTATTGCAACCTTTAGAAATACCAACTTGGAAATGGGAGTGTGTCACATGCGATTTTATTGCAAAGCTCCCAAGGACTCAGAAGAAGCATGACTCCATATGGGTGGTTGTGGACCGACTAACTAAGGTAGCTCACTTTATCCCCACCAAATCAATGAGAACTGCGGAATACCTGGCAGGATTGTATGTCGACAATATTGTCAAGTTGCATGGGATTCCAAAGGAGATAGTCTCCGACCGAGATCCCCTATTCACCTCACATTTCTGGGAAGCTTTCCAAAAAGCCATGGGGACTCAAATCAAGCTGAGTACAGCATATCATCCCCAAACTGATGGTCAAAGTGAGAGGACTATTCAAACTTTGGAAGATTTGTTAAGAGCTTGCATTCTTGACTGGGAGGTGACTGGGAGAAACACTTAGCCTTGGCTGAATTTACCTACAATAACTCTTACCAAGCCAGTATAGGGATGGCACCATTTGAAGCCTTATATGGTAGGCCCTGCAGATCTCCATCGTGCTGGCTGGAGTCTACCGAAGTAGTTATAGTCGGGCCAGAGATGGTGAGGGAAGCAACTGAAAAGGTGAAACTCATTCAGCAAAGGCTTAAGGCAGCTCAGGATCGACAAAAGAGTTATGCTGATACTCGAAGGAGGGACCTAGAGTTCCAAGTTGGGAGTTTGTGTACCTAAAGACATCTCCTAGGAAGGGGGTGATCAGATTTAGAACATCAGGGAAGTTGAAGCCAAGATTCATAGGACCGTTCCCAATCCTGGATCGAGTTGGAAATTGTGCATATAGACTAGCATTACCACCAAGCCTAGTTGGAGTACACAATGTTTTCCATGTGTCAATGCTAAAGAAATATGTACGAGATGAAGATCATATAATCACAAATTTTGAAGACTTAGAGCTACAATTAAATTTAACCTATGAGGAAAAGCCGATTTGCATCCTTGCAAGAGAAATAAAGACACTCAGGAACAAGGAAATTCCTTTGGTAAAAGTATTGTGGAAAAATCAGGGGTCAGAGGAAGCTACATGGGAGACTGAACAAGAAATGGCAAGGAAATACCCTAGCCTATTCGTGGCTATAAGATTCTTATCATTGTATAGCATGAACTGATCCCGAAGATAAAATTAATCATGATTGTTCTCGTTGCCCATTATGATATTTCGAGGACGAAATATTTCTAAGTTGGGGAGATTGTAAAGACTGTGAAAAAAATAATAATAATATATTCGACACGGTCAGGGAAGGACCGAACGTTGGAGAATTATTATTATTCTTCTACCCGGTTAATTATATTTTATTATTTACCCAGTTAAATGAAATGATGGTGTTGGGGTGTTTTCACATACCCTAGCCATCATTTCATTTTATTTTTATGAGAGGACGTCCTTCTCACCCTAGCCTTCATTCGCATTTTCTTCTCCTCTTCCTTACCGGTGCCGACTTCTTCCTCTTTGCTTGGGTATCCTTCCTATCTCCCTCTTCTTAATTTTCTTGCATGCATATTCTTTTTAATTGATAATAAGCTTGATAAACATGAGAAATTAAGTCTGAAATCAACAATAAAAAACTAAACTAAACTGAAACTTTGCCATGGCCGACGAGTGCAAATTGTTGGTCGAAGGGATGGCTTTTCCCCTCACAACCCCGACGACCTCACTGGTTGCTTGGTCGAAGGAATGGCTCACCATGTCCCTTGTTTCTGATGGGTGGCGGAAATCTCGCCTGCAAATGAGCAGAGTTGCAAGGGCGATGAGGGTGGCGGCTTGTCTCTGCAACCAGCGCTCATTTCTTCCCTCCAACCCACCGCCGGCATTTGTAATGGTGGTTTCAACCGGGAATCCATTGCAGCAGATGATAACCTTAGTCCTACCACTGGCACAGTCCCTAGTAGATGACCTTCTCGCCGGAATTCATGCCGGCGAAGGTTCAGACGTGGGAGAACAATCCGCTTCCCAGTGTCGTCCAAAGGTGGCCGAACTTCCTGTTTTGATGCCGGCCTGAGGTTGTAGAACATCTAAATTGGAGCAAGGTGCAAGAAAGGAGTGATCTTGAGGTTGGAGAAGAAGGGCGTGACTTGGGTTGTGCCAAAGACGAAGCTGGAAGAAGGGAAGGGCCGACGGAGAAGAAGAAGAAGAAGAAGAAGCCATCGGTGGCAAACTTGTAAATAAGGGTTGAATTGAAACCGGCTCGAGTTAAAAATAATACTAACTCGTAATAAATATTTATAAATAATCATTTTAATGGGTTATGGGTAAAGTTACTAAACTAGCTAATTATTATACGAAATCGACACGAGTAATAAAAAATACGGTAATGATATACGGTCGATAATTAATCGGCATACTATAAGCGATTAAATTAAATCGGAGGATTATAAGTAATTAATAAAATAAGTATTTTAACTTTACCTTATTAAATTTAATATTAAGTAATTAAAGTGATTATTTTAATAACGAGTCAGTAATGAAGAAAATGGGTTATTAAAATATAATCGTGTAAAAATCACAAGTGACGAACCTAAAAATTTATGACTACTTGAATAAGGATAGCTGATTAAAAATTATAACCGTAAAACTAAATCATCAAGATTGTGGTTAAGTAATTATTATCTCAAAAGAAAATATACTAATAATAATAATTAAATACTTGTTTATAAATTAATAATTATTTTATCATTAGTGAAGTGCGAATTATGATTTGGCTAATAAATTTAAAATGTAAAGTAGGATTTAGATTGTTAGATCACATGAATAATTTAATATTTAATATTGTTGAATTTTAATAGTGATATATATATTAGTCATTTAGTTGCATGCATTTCTCCTCGAATAAAATTATACTTATGTATAATTTTATGTTCATCATTTAGATTATGATCGTTGGTCACAGCTGCGAGTTCACATACGAACTATCGAGGTCTGTATAATTATTTGAAATGTTGTATTTTCCCTTGTTGGCAGCCCTTGTCGACCTGCGCCTAGTTTCGACAACTATACAACGAGTGCAATCGGGGTGAAGGAATTGACTCAATCCGACACGAGGCCACACCTTTAAAATTACTATGCGGAGTCTTGGTCGACTTGAGTATCTCACCACCATGCGTTGGAACGCAACTGAGGTTGACTCAATTCGGTAGGGCAGCACCCACTGAAAGATTTAATACCTGCCCCCAGGCTGAAAGGGGTGATAGGGTACATTGGCGCAAGTAGGCTCATTATGTACTTGTGATACCAAGAGGGTGAGTCAATGGCAACTATCGGTAACTACAGGCCGTGGACCACGTAGCGTGTGTGCGAATGCATGGGATCATAGCTAGATGGGGTGGCCACCCCTCCCAGCATATAACGAGCTTGACATAGGCTCATAACAACTAAAAGTCTCTTGAAACGATATTAGAGATTATATTGACTTGTTTTATTTAATTATGCGGCTTAGTGGTTTTATCACTAACGCGGAATTGCCTCCGCAGGTGAGTAGCTTTGGACTGAAGAATAGAAGTGTGTTTGGTGCTTCTTTTACCAACCTAGGTATGGTGAATTGATAATAAATTGGACTTCCTTTTATTTTTCTTGTGTTATAAATGTGGCTATGGGAAATGGTCTGAGACTATGGGATGGTTATTTTATATATTGTCATACGCTATCAGAACATGATTTCTTTTTATGAGTTATAAACTGCTAGACTTATTTGTTGTATTATGAATTGTAAAAACCATGATTTTTATTACAAGACTCGAACCTAAATATCATGAATTAAATATAGATGAACCAATATGGTTGGTTATCAAGTCGACTGGTCATGGTTCGACTTAAGGTCACCTAGAAAATACCTAGTCATTAATGGATGATGGGGTGTGAGAATTTAATGAAGGGGTCGTTGAACCTAGGAAATACCAATGGATGATGGGGTGTGAGAATTTAATGAAGGGGCCCGTTGAACCTAGGAAATACCAATGAATGTTGGGGTATGAGAATTTAATGGAGGGAATGATTGAAGTGTATATATATCCAGGAGGAGGGAGTATTTCATCCCTCATCTCCGTCCCAGGCGACCTCCCCATTACAGTGTGAGTATTTCATCCCTCATCTTATTTGTTTCCATTAGGATTCTTGCATGCAAGGTTTGTTGAAGACGCCCTGCCAAGTTGCTAGATCTCCCGCGTCTTATACATGGGGTTGTTGTCGATTGCTTGGTTGTTTTGTAAATGGACATGTTAATAATTAAATTATCAATTAGATAATGGGGATTTGGATGGGGATAATTAATAATTAATTATCATTAGAATTGCTAAAAATTTAATAAGGAATGAAGACAAACATGAACTAATTACATCATTTAAAATTGATAGTATATTAGTCATGTAAGTTGCATGTAGGTTCATGCAAAATAAAATTATACTAATGTATAATTTTATGCCCTCATTCAGATTAGGGTTCACGGGACATAGTAAGACGAAATCACAAGTCATATACGTATAATAGGTAGAACATCGTATTTTCCTTGTTGATAGCCTAGATCGGCCTGAACCCAGATTCGACCACCATGCACCGAGTGCAACCGGGGTCAAAGAATTGACTCAGTCCGACACGGGGTCGTATTATGTGCGTAAATTGTATAATGCATCGATAATGTTTTGGAGTAGTGATAGCCGCCCCACAAAAAGGCTACGGCTGGGGTGAGTGAGGCACAGCGATTCATCCATCACACTTGAGTGCAGTGATAGCCTCCCCATAAAAAGGCTACGGCCGGGGTGTGTGAGGCACTGGCACTAGAGTTGGCAGTGAGAGCTTCCCCACAAACGGGGCGTAGCATTCACCTGAGTGCAGTGATAGCCTCCCCATAAAAAGGCTACAGCCGGGGTGTGTGAGGCACTGGCACTAGAGTTGGTAGTGAGAACTTCCCCACAAACGGGGCGTAGCATTCACCGGAGTGCAGTGATAGCCTCCCCATAAAAAGGCTACGGTCGGGGTGTGCGAGGCACTGGCACTAGAATTGGTAGTGAGAGCTTCCCCACAAACGGGGCGTAGCAATCACCTGAGTGCAGTGATAGCTTCCCCACAAAAAGGTTACGGCCGGGGTGTGCGAGGCACTGGCACTGGAGACGGTAGTGGTAGCCTCCCCACAAAAGGGCTATGGCCGGGGTGTGCGGATCACAGTATCGGATTCGCTCCACCGCATATTAAAATAAACATAAGGAAATAGTGGAATGTACTTGATTTGTTTTATCTATTATACTACTTAGTGTTGTAATCACTCACGCGGAATTGCCTCCGTAGGTGTGCAGATACGAAAGTAGGTGATTGACAACCAGGGCATGGAGCAACATAAATATGAGGACTCCTTTTATTATTTATTTGAGAATTAAGTGTGGCTACTGGGAAATGGCCTAAGACTGTGGGATCTTTATATATGTTTTTGTTAAATAAAAATATTACGCATATTTGCTTAATTGTGAGTAACACCTGGCCAGTTAGGCGCACAATGTTGTGACAAATGGCCGGGTCGTTACATGAATCATGTTTTGGAATGTTATGTTTACAACAAATTATATTTTTAAGTAACACCCGGTCCGGTTTGGGCAGGTCATTACATAAATGAATGAGATGTCAACCAATTCACATGCAAAATAATTATGATGAAAATCGGTAAAATTTGTAAAAAAGTGGACAGATTCTCCCCTATAAGTGCAATTATGAGCCACCCTGTCAAATCAACATGTACAATATGTATAAATAACTAAAAAACATTCATACAATAAATTCATTCAACGGTATAATTCATTTATGTATCGAGTCTCGACTTAACTGTTGATTTACCTTCATCTTACCTAACTGAACTGAGTCTTGACCCATATGTGCATTTATTGACATTTCACATTAATTCTGCGCCTTGACTTACTTGTTGTAATTAATCAATGTCTAAATATATTTATTAGCATGTCATCGTTAGCAATCTTTCTAATGCAATATACATCATATCACACCACATCATCATGTAAACCATTTCATTAGATCATCCTCAAAATATTAAACATGCTACATCTGTCATGCCTGTATTCAAGAAGCGTCACTTCTCCTCCGTCCAGGCTTGCTCATCCTACTTATGATCATCACCTACATATTTTATAAAAACTCATTAGTAACAAGTGTTATTGGCCAAAAAATATAACCAATAATTTGGATTTTAAGAATTACTCACAAAGTAGTTCTTGTAAAATCCAGCTTCGGGTTAGGGTTTTACCTGGTTGTAGTTTTGCCTGGTTGAAGAAAATTTTGAGTCAATTAAAGTGAGCTCGAATCAGACTAGTTTTCAAATCATGAGTATGAGGCCCAGATAGCCATATGAGCATGTTATGGTGGCTAAGTATGTTTGACATGCGGATGATATCTTGAGATAGGATACAATAGAACATGAGTTATAATTGTATACACAAGGTAGCCCGGGGCTGTTGCACCATTATGTTTCCGTTTGTGATTTTTAGGGTATGTTCTTTGCATGCATCATAGGGATTTTGGATCCCTGAATTGTGCCCCTCTAGGCCTATCTTGATTGAGTCGTAAGTTTTCACCTGACTGAGTTGAGGATTCAAGGCCCATTTAATCTTCTTGTCTTGATTCCCACCTATAGAGTCACTTTTAGGACTCGAGTCAGTTTTGACTTTAGATTGTCAAGATCTGAGCTTTCCGCCCATATAGATTGGCCTACGTGGCCCCCACTAGGCCACGAGTTGCCAGACATTCAGATCGTACCACGTGACAAGATATGTGGCGTCCACGTTAGCTCTAGCTTCAACATGTTATTTTATAGAGATTTCCCATGGTTTTAAGAGTTAAAACCCTAGTACCACCACTACTTCAGCTCACCTCTAGCTAGTCTCCAGCTTGCCCTGGCCACTAGACTGACACCCCCAAGATAGCGACACGATAGCCTTTCCATTGATAGCATTCACGACCACCGGCACCATCGCAGTCTCCCCTAGTGATGAAGTTTTTGCCACCAATTTTTGCAGCAACTGCCATCCTTTCAGGCTGTTTTCCAACACTGATGAGCCATTTTTGGCCAGTCCGACCACCCAGATAGATTTTCTTCATTGAGATCTTCATTTTGAGACCACTACCATTGTAATGACCCGCCCGTTCCAAGCCATGAGCCAAGTGTTATTTTATAAAACTAAATGTCTCCTAAATTAATTTTCTATTAATTCTTAAGATTTTTAAAATAAACCCATGACATAGAATTTAATATAACAAATGCCTGGAATAATGTAAGTCCTATGAACCCAAACAAAATCCCACAGCCAGGCAAACATTCTATAAGTATAATAACAAATAAGAAAATTCAAAAGTCAAATAATAGAGTCCTCCAATTGTCCCGACTCTACCCATCCTTCCATGGTCACACCTGCGGAGGAAATTCGACATTTGTGATAAAAACACAAAGTAATATAATTAGAAGAAACTAGTTAATATATTTCACAACATCTAGGAGGGTGGCTGCCCATCTAGCTATAATCCCATGTATGCACACACACGCTACGTGGTCCTTGGCCTGTAGTTACCGATGTTTGTCATTAACTCACCATCTCAGTATCACAAGTGCTTAATGAGTTGTCTTGCACCACTGCACCCTGTCACCCCTTTCAGTAATTGGGCAGGTATATAATCTTTCAAGAATTTTAAGGGTACCGCCCCATGTCGGACAGAGTCAATTCTTTTACCTTGGTTGTGCTCGGCGCATGGTGATCAAATGTGGGCTCAGGCCGACCAAAAGCTTCGGGTTAAGATTTTACCCGCTTGTAATTTTATCAAGTTTGAGCCAATCTTGAGACGCTTCAAGTGAGCTTGAGCCAGACAAGTTTTCAGATGATGAGTATGGCACCCAGATGGCCATATGAGCATGTTATGGTGGCTAACTATGCCTAACATGATGATGATAGCTTAAGATAGGTTATACCAGAATATGAGTTATCATTGTATACACGAGATATACAAATGATTTTTATGGGTTAGCCATGGTTGCAGACCTAGATTTAGGCAGTTGCAACATGGCGTTTAGTATCAGTTTGGGACTTTCATGGTATCTCCTTTGCATCCATCATAAGGATTTTGGATCACTGGATTGTGTCCATGTGGGTGAACCATGACTCGAGTTAGTTTAACTTTCGACGGCCTCGATCACGAGTTGTTGGACGTTCAGTTCGTGCCACATGGCAAGATGTGAGCCTTCCACGTCAGCCCTAACTTCAACATGTTATTTTATAGTGATTTCCCATGACCCCTAGAGCACCACCACTTCGGCTCACGTCCGACCGGTCTGACCACCTAGATAGATTACCTTAATCGAGATCTTCATTTTGAGACAACCTATGACCACTACCATGACTACAATTGCCGGCGGCAACACTGTTGCACTAGTGGCCATGGCACCCCATTTCGGCCAGCCAGCAGCCAGACTGTAAAGACGGTGAAAATATTAATAATAATAAGAATATATTCGAATGCGGTCCGCGAAGGACCAAACACATTATATTCTCTATCCGGTTAATCATTATATTTTATTATTTACCCGGTTACCCGGTTAAATGAAATATGGGTGTTTCCACATATTTTATTATTTTATGAAAGACGCCGCCACCCTAGCCTTCATTCGCATTTTCTTCTCCTCTTCCTTACTGGCGTGGCTTCTTCCTTGCTTGGGTATCCTTCCTATCTCCCTCTTTTTAATTTTCTTGCATGCATATTTTTAATTGATAGTAAGCTTGTTAATCATGGGAATTAAAGTTGTAAATCAACAAGTAAAAAACTAAACTAAACGGTATACAACTGAAATTCTGCCATGGCTGACGAATCTGAAATGTTGGCAAATTGGGCGACTATAAATCAGAATTTCAAGGCAGCCCTCACAACCCCGACGACCCCTCTGGTTGCTGGGTCAAAGGGATCGGTTGCCTTATCCCTGGTTTACAGCGGGTGGCAGAATTGCAACTGTGAATGGGCAGAGTTGCAAGGGTGACGGAAGTAGCGACGTTTTGCTGCAACAGACGTTGCATGGCAGTTTCAGAGGGTAGACGCTTAGCCTTGACATTGGGTTGTCGTGCAGGGAGAAGGGAAGAGTTCGTAGTGGTGCTGCTGGCCGGACAGAGGTCGCCTTGCGTCCCCGGCAGTGCTGCTGGCCAGGAGATGCACGCCTTTGCAGCAAGGTGCGCCTTGGGTAGCTGTTGTAAAACATGGACTTTAGGCTTCCAATTGGTTGCTGGAGAAGGTTGAAGTTGATGGAGGACGTGAATCTAGTTTTGGGTGCCAAGATGAAGCTGGGAGAAGAAGGACGAACCTATTTTTGGAGGAGAGGAGAATGACGACGGCAATAAGAAGAAGAAGAAGAAGGGTGGAAAACTTGTAAATATGGGTTGACTCGATACTGACTCGAATTAAAAAAATAATACTAAAGCGTAATAAATCTTTAAAAATAATCATTTTAATGGGTTATGGGTAAAGTTACTAAAGTAATTAATTATTCGACGAAATCGACATGGACATAAGTAATAAAAATACGGTAATGATAAACGGTAGATAATTAATCAGCGTAATAGAAGCGATTAAATTAAATTAGATGGTTATAAGGAATTAATAAAATGAAGATTTTAGCTTTACCCTATTAAATTTAATATTAGGTGAATAAAGTGATTATTTTAATAACAAGTTAGTAATGTAGAAAATAGGTTATTAAACTAAAATCGGGTAAAGAAATCGCACGCACAAATCTAAATAGCATAATAAAAATAAATAAAGTTCAAAATTTTTTTGAGTTGAATAATTTAAAATAATTGTATTAGTAGTATCTTTGAATTAGAATAATGCAAATTAATTTAGTTAATATAATTGAAATACATAATTAATTAAATTACTATTAATAATGATAGTGACTAAAAATTATAATCGTAAACTAAATCATCAAGATTGTGGTTAAGTAATTATCATCCCAAAGGAAAAATACTAATAATAGTAATTAAATATTTGTTATAAGTTAATAATTATTTTATCAATTGTAATATATTAATTATGATTTGGATAATTAGTTTACAATGTAAAGTAGGGCTTAAATGATTATGTCACATGAATAATTAATTATCTCACTAGCTTTGTTAACAATTTAATATTTAATATTTTTGAAAATGATATATATATTAGACATTTAGTTGCATGCATTTCTACTCGAATAAAATTATACTTATGTATAATTTTATGTTCTAATTCAAAATAGGATCGTTGGTCACAGTTGCAAATTCACTTACGAACTATCCAGGTGTGTATAATTATTTGAAATGTTGTATTTTCCCTTTTCGGCAGCTCTGGTCGGCCTGAGCCTAGATTTGAGTACCATGCACCGATTGCAACCGTGGTAAAGGAATTAACTCAGTCTGACACGGGGCCGTACCCTTTAAAAAATTACTATGTGGGAGTCTTGGTCAACTTGAGTATCTGACCACCATGCCTCGGAACGCAACCGGGGTAGACTCAATTCGGCAGGGCAGCACCCCCTGAAAGATTGAATACCCCCAGGCCGACAGGGGTGACAGGGCACATTGGCGCAAGTAGGCTCATTATGCACATGTGATACTGAGAGGGTGAGTCAATGGCAAATATCGGTAACTACAGGCCGTACGCCACATAGCGTGTGTGCGCATACATGGGATGGTAATTGGATGGGGTGGCCACCCCTACCAGCATAATTGGAGCTCAACATAGGCTCATAATTACTAAAAGACTTGGGAAATGATAATAGGGAATTATATTGACTTGTTTCATTTACTTATGTGGCTTAGTGTTTTTATCACTAATGCGGAATTGCCTCCGCAGGTGAGCAGCTTTGGACTAAAGAATAAAGTGACCCATGTTTGGTGAATTGATAATAAAATTGGATTTCCTTATTATTCTCTTGTGTTATAATTGTGGCTATGGGAAACGGTCCGAGACTATGGGACGGTTATTTTATATGTTGTCATATGCTATGAGAACATGATTTCTTTTATGAGTTATAAACTGCTAGACTTATTTGTTGTATTATGAATCATGTTCTAGAATGTTATTGTTACATCAATTATATTTTATGTAACACCCGGTTTGGTTCGGGCAGGTCATTACACTGACATTGCCGATTGCCCCCACCATCATCGTCCTTGTCATCGAGCTGTTGATCCAGACCAGTAGCGAATCTAGTCACGCTGCCGTAGGCATTTTCCGACGATAGGTTCCACCCACCCCGTCGAACCCGTATACCTATGTAAGCATTACCTTGCCCTTGTCTGTGTTCATGTCCAACGGTACAAACCATCCGAGCTGACCCATCCCACTAGTTTATCTTACTCAAACTAAGTTAACGAGGACGACCCGCTTCGATTCGGTGAGTTAACCCGGTTCTGCTCATTTTCGACCATTTTCGGTAATTTGAGAAGCCTTACATTAGTTTAGATACATATTTACATTATTTAGGATATTTTGACGTTATGATTGATTTTATTTATTTATTTATTCATTATTTTTTATTCTTTTTATTTAGATGTTTGTCATGCTTCTTCTCCATCAAGAAATTCTTCCGTTCCTTTTTTGGGTGACACACGAGTACCCTGCTGGCAACCCGCAGGCAAGTTTCTCCGGGAAGTTAGGTAGTCACCCTAGGTGATTTCCCAAACTCTTTACCGAAAGTGTCTGAAGCCTTTAACCATTGTCTTCGTAGTCCAAAGCAAGTCTACTCAAGGTATGCCGACACTTCTCCAAGTCCGGCAAGGTTCGGCATGCTCCCTCACCATGCCCAAACCAAAGAGACCTTGCTATACCACCATGGTACATTCGTGATGCCCGACCCCCTATCGTCCCGCGCATTTGAGTATGTTCCAATACTCGTGCAAGGTTAGTCATGCTCTCCAAGCAATGACCACAACTTGCCGCTCAAGGCCAAGTTGCTCTTTCGCTCCTAACGTGCCTCGTGCACGCCCGTGGCAACTCATCCACGGTCTCCATGGCACCTCATCCATGGAGTGAGTGTTTCCACTCAGTGCATATTCATGGCAGCTCATCCATGAACTATGCTGTCATCGCTAGGCCAAGTTTGGCTGCGTGACACTGTGCCCCGTCACCACTTCTGGCATGGGGACAGGTATTTAATATTTCAAAAATTTTAAGGGTGCTAGCAGGTGTTAGATTAAGACAGCTCTTTGACCCCGGTTGCACTCAGTGCATGTTTGTCGAATGTGGACTTAGGCCGACCAAGACTCCAACCAACCATCTAACACGGAACCAGGTTGCTCTGATACCATTTGTAACGACCTAGCCGAAAGTGCAATGTAATGGGCCTAAGTCATATCTTTAAAAGTGGTTAACCAAATTAAAGATCTATATTCCATTTCCACTTATATGTAGGATCTTATCCCAGTAGGTAATAAATGTGGGACAAAGTTGGGGGATCTCACAATTCAACCACCTTAAAATGACCCAACCGTTCCGAGCCATGATCCAAGTGTTACTATATTAAATTGTCTCATATATTAATTATCTATTAATTTTCAAAATTTTAAATAAATCCATGACATAAAATTAAATATAACAAATGCTCAGAATAATCTAAGACCATGAACCGACCCGAAATCCCACTGCCAAGCAAATATTCTAAAACTATAATAACAAATAAGATAAATAAAAAGTCTACCATCAGAGTCCTTTAGCTATCTTGATTCTACCCATCCTTCCATGCTCACATCTGCGGAGCCAATTTCGAGTTAGTAATAAAGATACTAAGTTATATAATTACAAGAAACAAGTTAATATATTCGACAACATCTAAATTTATATCTTTTAGTGATTATGAGCATATGTCGAGCTCTTATTATGCCGAGAGGGGTGGCCACCACATCCAACTACTATCCCATGTATGCACTCACATGCAACGTGGCCCATGGCCTGTACTTATCGATATTTGCCATTGACTCACTTTCTCGGCATCACAAGTGCAAAATGAGTCGTCATGGCCATTGCGCCTTGTCACCCCTTTCGGCATGAGGGTAGGTATTTAATCTTTCAAGAAGTTTAAGGGTGTGTTAGACTGAGTCAATTCGTTGACCCCAGTTACGCTCAACACATGGTGATCGAATGTGGTCTCAGGCCAATCAAGGCTCCCAAATTGGAATATATAGCATTTCGAATAATTATACGAATTTGGAATTGTGATAAGGCACCCACAGCTACGATATACGATCTTAATATGAATGAAATTTTTCAAAAGTCTTCCCTTTGTAAGCCAAACGTGCTCACAAAATATCAAGTTGATGTTTTATTTACCATCAACAAAATTCTCTTTTATAAAGAATAATATGTGTGGAATTTAAGAAGTCGCTACATTAAATTTTATCGAAAAGAAATCACACTTAAATACATTAAACACCAACTATTTGTGTGATAACGAAAAGTAAAAAAATTGACTATTGAGTTAAAACGAATGAGTGTTAAATTGCACTCACGACCGCCAATCCCAAAAATTTAATAAAGAAAACTTATTTAAAATTATATATAAATACCATTGTACCGATACTCAAAAGGTTATAATTGATAATTTATGATATTGATTCATAAGAATTAATTTAATTAAATATTATTTATAGTACATTCTAATAATTAAAAAATCTTAAATAAAATAACCAAAATTTTTTTCGCTGTTTTCCTATCTCCCAAGCTTGGGAATTTTAAAGGAGAAAATTACTCATTTATCTAACTTCTTTTTTTTAATCCTATCTTAGTCATTTCTTTCATTATGAATTGGTAAACTTGTATTTAGCTCTATAAAAGTTACTTTAAACATCTTCACATTTTCTTAAAAAATTCATTTAAAAAAAAGCACGATTTAAAATAATTTTTTAAATTTCAGCATTGCCACTCACATGCATAAATAAAGTGGGGCACACTGTCCCGTGACGCTATCATCCATATTGCACAAGTGTCCTATACAACCCATAATGTAA